>JANKYF010000004.1:12220652-12236221 GCA_029829435.1 Erythroxylum hondense | reverse complement strand
GACAGGATTTTGGAACCAGGCGATGCCAAGAGCCAAAATCTTGGATCGCTCGGCCTCAACATCTCTCGACCAGGTTGCCAAGACCGGATCTTGGAACCAGGCGATGCCAAGAGCCAAAATCTTGGATCACTCGGCCTCTACATCGCTCGGCCAGGTTGCCAAGACAAGATCTTGGAACCAGGCGATGCCAAGAGCCAAAATCTTTGATCGCTCGGCCAGGTCGCCAAGACAAGATCTTGGAACCAGGCGATGCCAAGAGCCAAAATCTTGGATCACTCAGCCTCTACATCGCTCGGCCAGGTTGCCAAGATAGGATCTTGGAATCAGGCGATGCCAAGAGCCAAAATCTTGGATCGCTCGGCCTCTACATCGCTCGGCCAGGTCGCCAAGACAAAATCTTGGAACCAGGCGATGCCAAGAGCTAAAATCTTGGATCGCTCGGCCTCTACATTGCTCGGCCAGGTCGCCAAGACAAGATCTTAGAACCAGGCGATGCCAAGAGCCAAAATCTTGGATCGCTCAGCCTCTACATCGCTCGGCCAGGTTGCCAAGATAGGATCTTGGAACCAGGCGATGTCAAGAGCCAAAATCTTGGATCGCTTGGCCAGGTTGCCAAGACAGGATCTTAGAACCAGGCAATGCCAAGAGTCAAAATCTTGGATCGCTCGACCTCAGTATCGCTCGGCCAAGTTCTCTTGTCTCGGTCGACCATGACTCTCTCAAACCCTACAACCGATTGACGCACATCGAGCGCACTCGTTCGCCACCTGCTATTTGAAAAGATCGTCCAATCTTAACACGACAATAAAGAAGGCAACGAAAGATAAAAATAAGAATTTCTATTTCCTTGAATTGTTGTTCTAGTCACAAGCCCGACCAGATGAGCCTTGAAAAGGAAAAATTCATTTTGACCCCTCGGTTGGGGAGGAAGTGCCAGCAGCCGGATCGGCAGGAGAAGACAACAGAGAGACACCCTCTTCCTCATCTGAACTCAGGTCCAACATCTCATCCGGCAAGGCCTCTCTTTCCTTCTTATCTATCTTTCTCACCTCCTCAAGTGAAAGGCCGAGCTCGGAGGGAAGCATCGGCTCGGCATAATCCTCGAATGAAGGACCATCCGACCCGTCAGGGATGCAAACGCTATGGCAATTCCTCAAAATGAAAAGAGCCAAATCGCAAGCGAATTCCTTGCATTCATCATGCAAGAACCGCCTCTTCCATCGTTTGATCGCCTCAACCCTCTGCTCTTTGATAGAGCCTTGCAGCTCAAACAATCGGTTCTCAGCCCTTACTTTATCCACCACTGCTTCGTGGTAGTCTTGAAGAAATTTCGAATGTAGCTCTTGCTCCATTTTGGCTCTCGGGTTGGCATTGAGCACTTCTTCCCGCAACGTTCAGCACTCACTTTCCAGCTCATCCCTGGAAGCAACCACTCTGTTTTTCTCCTCCTCCCCCGATGCGAGTTGAGCCCTTAAAACGCTCTTCTCTTCCTCCAACACAGTCTTCTCCTCCTCCAGTGAAGAGAGCTGAGCCCGAAAAACGTCTTTCTCCTCCTTCACCTCTGAAAGCTCGACTCTCAAAGCGTTGACCTGCTCAAGATGATCATGAACCTCCCGATCCATCGTTCGATTGACTTCATCGAGCTGATCGATATGCTAATGCATCGCAGAGGCGAACGCCAGATCCCTGGCACAGCCCCGGATGAGACTAGCCGCCAGCTCCTTGTTGTCCAGCATATCCAAAAACTTCTCATCCACAGGAGGAACAACCTTCTAAGCGATATGTAGAGCAACATTGATGTCCCTAATCGATACAGTCTTATCAAGGCTGATGGTGGACACCCACTTTCCACCGCCGGAGGCTCGCTCTTTTCTCTTGTCCTTATCTAATTCCCTTACCCTTGTCCGATCGGTAGGATGATCGTTCGAGATTCTGAGCGGTCTTCTTTCTCTTAAGCGGTGGTTCCTCCTCTTCCTCTGAGCTCCCTCGGACCTCAATCGCCGATTGGATTGGCAACGATGCAGGCTTGTTAGGACGGTGCTCACTCTCCGGAAGGGCCAGCAATGTTGTAGACTGGTCAGGTACCGTGACGTCTTTGCTGACCTCCGTCTCCTTCCTTTGCCCCTCCACCGTCGAGGAAGTCCTAGGCCCTTTGCGCTGGCCTTTGGATTTGGAAGGACTGGAGAACCCGGCGAAATCCTTGAGCTTTGCCATGGCTGCACGATTATAGTAGCAGGTCAGAAATCGAAACTAGTACTTATGCATATAGTAAGAAGTTAAATTACAAGGAATCGACTAGAAGGAGCAGCCTCCTCCTTTAGCCCTTTAAGTCGAGGAGGAGGATCAATTAAAAAGGCATCGGCTGATGCCCCTCCACGGTATCCCAGAATAAGCCTGACGAAAGAATACCGACCGAGTGCCTTGATCTTACCGACCACTTCCCATTCCTCCCTAGTAAGGTATAGATCGGCAATATCATTCCATTGCTCGGCCAAGGGATACCTCCATGGCTGGGATTCAAAGGAGGACCCTGGGGAAGTACTTCGTCTTCCATGCTTTAATTGATCCTGTTGTTCTAGCAGGACGATACCTCACATCCCTATACTGGAGATGAGGAATCCCAGTCTCGACACTTGAGCTCTGGTTCATTCTCAAAAAATGACGCAGGACACCGATCAATGGTGGACAACTGAAATAATGGCACAGCAAAGCCAGACCGTTGATGAACCTCCAACCACTTGGGAGAATCTGGCTCGACCCTAACTGATAGGCGCCATACCTCATCAATGATCGGGGCATATGGAAGCTTCATACCACCGACCGAGAAAAAGTTATTTGTCACAGCAAAATAACCTCCCATGGTGCTATAGATCCGTTCGTTTTTGGCAGCCAATCTGGGTCCCCACGACGAAGGAATGTTGTTCTTGATGATCGAGCGAGTCAGCTCCCTTTCGGTCATCGTCGAAGGGTCGCTCGGTGACTTTTCAATAATTTGCCCATCCGTCCGGGCACTCGCTCCGATTTTCTCATTTTCCCTTGCCTCCGACGCTTCATTCCCGCCGGCCTCCGGCACCTCCATCATTTCCGCCGCTATCTCCAGCGACCTAACAATTTGTAAAGCCCTCTCGGCGTCCAGTTCCCGATGGAGCTCCCTCACAACCATACTTACTTCTTCGCTATGACTCGGGGATGCTCGTAGTGAGGGCTGGCGAGAAGGTGATGAAACAGGAGAGGGGAGCTAGCTTCATCCCTAAGTCTAAGTTCACCTCTAGGGCTAGTCGACGACATGAATGCGAAAAAGAAATTTGTAGGACAAGGATCAGAGAAAGGACATACCTAGTTTAGTGACTGGAGTTGGAGATTTGGATGACTGTGAACGAGGAGATGAAGAAGAGAGGAAGCAAAGACTGGAGAATCGAACACGCAGAAAGTGAAGAAGTGTGTCAATTCTGAGCATTTATAACAGAATACTGAATGGACGTATCAATTAGAGTCGGATGCGTAGCAAAATCTGAGTCGTGCGAATTAGGGTTAGCAAGTGCCCCAAGCGGTGCAACAGTTGAAAGGACACCCGTGACAACTGCACAGCAGTTAAAAAAACGTCTCGTTTCAAATTTTGAAAACCTGTCAGGGGACACGTGCCATTAGTAATGATTAAACCAAATGCCTTCATGCGCTAGGCGTCAACATTCAACCGACCGATCCTGGCACGAGCTGTCATGCACTAAGCGTTGATGTCCGACCGATCGGGCCTATCACGAGCTGTCATACAGACGAGCTGCACAATCCTTACGTACTCCTTCGATCCTTCTCCTTGATCAGACTTGAGGAGTGGGGGGCTTATGGTTGGGTTGGTCGTGGTCAGAACGACCCATCCCTTGATGATTGACCTAATTCCTGTAGGTATTAGCTATATAAATTCGTTATCTCATCATGAAAAAGGTACGACTTTCAAGAACCATAGTATTCTTTATTCACTAGCCACCAAAACTCTCACAAAAAGACTAACTTGAGTGTCGAAGGGACCTATTGGCAGTCAACCCCCGGTGTGCCTTATTATTTTGCGGGTATCTTTGTGCCAAAATCAATCAATTCCATGGATCCTAACAGCAGCGCCAGCCCCATCAAAATCAGACAGAACCAATCTCCTTTGCCTTCACTCTGGACTTCCTTTCTATTATTAGATAACTCCTTTGTAGGTTTCTATTATTAGATAACTCCTTTGTAGGTGCCCCTCTCTTTATAAGTGCGCCCTCTCAACAAACATAGCATGTTTAACTGATCTCAATGAATCCTCAATACGGTTACCTTTACCAAATGTCCTCTGAACTTCTTACTAACCTTTCTGTCTGATCTAATCGATGGTACACCGATAATGAGTTCCTACCGGCTCCCCCAATCTCCACCAAACTGTAGAAAGTAGAAACCACCATTCGAGTTTGATGTAACACTGGCTCTTCTATGTACCCAGCACCCCCAATATTTGACGAAAGGAATCCCTTTGAGCATATTCTTTTGTTAGGTAATAATAGGTTTCAAAAGGAGTTTGTTGGAGTACCTTAAAAGGACAGCTGGCGTCACTTCACACGCCAGCAATTACACCGACGCCACCATTTCCATTTTCTTTTTCAAATTTAATATGAACGCCCGTACACCCATTTCCTCCATAAAAGCCCCCGTCCTGGTACCTTGTAATCCTTCTTCCGTTTCAATCTCGTCTCTCTGCTACAGCTGTCTTCCCTTCCTTTCTTTCACTCTGTGCTTCTCAATCATCTATTTTCCTTTTTATTTCTGTTCTCTCTCGCTTTTGATAGGATACCTGCGTTGCTTCGTCTTGAATCCAGATCTAGGGTTTTTGGCTCAAGTTTTTTGGTTTAGATCTTGAACCTCTATTGTCATCTTCGATTTGGGGGCTTACGACTGGGGTTTTCTTGTGACTGAAAAAGGCTCCAATGTTTTTAGAATTTCTATGACTTATTCCATCTCCATGCGTCGGATCCGAATACTCCACTCCTTCTCTGTTGTGTTTCTCTACTGGTTCTATTTCTTTCCATGAACCAAATCATCTATCTGTCAACTGAAATCTGTAATTTTGATCCCTAAACCCGCCACTATAACTCTACTCAGGCCCGATACCTACATTTTTATTTTCTCAAAATATTTTGGATTTAACCGATCCTCTTGGTAGCTGAGAACAAGGCTCAAAAGCATGTCTGCAGTGCAGAAACAGACAGCTAGCTCCGGCTCCGATTCGGACCCTCGATACGCCAACATTGATGAGAGGAAGAGGAAGAGGATGATATCAAATCGCGAATCGGCGAGGCGGTCCAGAGCTAGGAAACAGAAACTGATGGAGGGCTTTATGAAAGAAGCCGATCAATTGAAGAGCGAGAACAATCACTTGGAGGAAATCATTAACACACGCTCTCAGTATTACGTCCAGGTGGAGTCTGACAACAACGTCTTGAGAGCTCAAGCTATGGAATTAACCGAGAGACTTGCGTCTTTGAACTCGGTGCTCCATCTATGTGAGGAGGTCAACGGCTACAGTTTGGACATTCCCGAGATTCCAGACCCTTTACTCAAACCGTGGCAGCTTCCTTTTCCGGGTCAGCCCATCATGGCTTCAGCTGATTTGTTGCTGTAAGCAAATGGCATCATTCCATCTGTTTCAGTTCGTCTAGTGGATTAAGTTATCGTCTAGTCTTTTTGTCGTCAATCGTCCATTGTTATTGTTCTGTTATGGGTCTGTTTGGGGCAAGGTCACGGTGTCGATTCGTGTATGGACCGACATCTATGCGTTACTATGTAATACGTTGTCAACATGTTATATTTGTGCTGTGTTCTCGTTGTTGTTCAAATTCTAAGCAATTATGCGCATCTTCGTGAATTATATCTACGAGGTGAATTGAGCGTTTTAGCTGGAATTAGCATTCATGTTGGATCAGGACTTTTGTGATCATACACTAACGTGTCCCACAATTAGACATTCCTAGATAAGGCTATAAATCGGGGATTCTAATTAGTTCGATCCTATTAATTTAATGAGATGGTTTGTGGATTATCTCATCGTTCTAGGTATTTTACGTATTTCGGTCTAGCCGGAGAATATGATTGGAAGATTAGATATTTCTAGCGACGGCGATTTGAGCCGGACTACAATGCCCTAGTATTTAGATTAAAACAACGCACAGTTTCAATTTGGACTGACTGCAGCGTCATATCTTTGACTGGTTTGTATCTATCTACTTTTGCGCTGTTGCCTTTGCCAGCCAACGCTTTACTGTCACTTTGGTTCTTATCTCGTTGAATAATTCTGTCAGGAAACTTGTGGGGTGTACGTATATCTTCATTGCTAACTTGACAATGTTATTATTACTGGTGCCTTTCTAACCAATGTATTCACTATAACATAAACCATATTCCTTCGACGAATAGTCGTAATCTTAAATAACACAAGATGATAACACATGCAATCAAAAACTACACCAATTGATTAATACTTAAACATATGGTATGTTGTATTTCACACCACTCGAAAATGATATTCCAACACCTTCATTGCCATCACTATTGCATAATGAACAAAAAGAAAAGCATTTTAAAAACGGGTTCTAGTTGTCGTAAGTGCGACACTCCTCTGCCTCCGGATTATCCTTGCAGTAGTTCTCCAGTGGATCAGACCCGTTCTTCTTGTCCCTCTCGTGGCTTGCGGCGGCGCTGAGCTCTTCAACTTCGTCCCACGCCGCCACGCACTCACCGCTTGCCGGGTCTCCCTCGCACGCCTCCTCCGCGTTCTTGATGCTCTGCTCCACCTTGTCCGATAATCCCTCCGGCGCTGCTCTTACTTGTCGGAGTTGCACGCGGCCGTTTCCGAATCTGTGGGTTCTCCCCCAAGGATTGTTTAGTCTAATCATTGGTTTAGCTTTTGGAGCCTCTTTTGCTGCTTTGGTTAAGAATCTAGGTGTATAGATGTTGAGACCCGATACTGTCGCCATTTTCGTTGTGGATTTGGTGCGGCAAAGGAGTGACAACCTGGAGCTGTGAGGATTAAGGTGGCATATAGTTGGGCTTCACCTTCACGTCGAGTTTTGGACAACCGTTTCTTATCTGGTGATGACGAATCGTATGCTTCCACGTCACACTAGTTGTAGCAATATTTCCAAAAATATCCACGGTTGCGTAAGATTTTTATTCACTAATAATCAAATGAAGCTTTAACACAAGTTGAATATAAATGAAATATTTTTTCCAACGAGACTTTCTCAAAATCTGCAAAAGCACGGCACGTAGTTTGTGGTGGCGGCGAGCGTTTGAAGAAGGGACAGAATAAAACCGGAGATCTCGCACATCGATCGGTGATCTTCAATCTAGTACGGACCAGCTCATCTCCGAACTTCATATTAATTAATGGCCAAGCATATAGAAAGTTGTACAAAATCAAATTGGTTTTCCAACGTGTTCAAAATTATATTCTTTCGTTATCTTCATGGAAAGCGAAAGCGATCCTCATATCGAACGGCTTTTTCTATCACGTGTTGGCCTAGGGTCTTAAATGGCCCAATCTGAACCCCCAACAGCGCATCGATGGACCCGCACGCACCGGATAAAGATCCAAAGGTCTAGATTCCTTAGGCGTGCGCTTCTCGGATGTTGATTGGATATTCAATCACAACTCCATAACAGCATCTTACCTTTTAGAAAAATGGGTTTTAATCAAACGCTCCATCATGTTGCGCCTTCACAAAGTTTGTCATCGACTCTCTCTCCTCCCTCTCTTGCCTCTCTGTCCATCACCACCCAAACCCCGTCGTTTCGCATCGGCCCGTACACCGTCCCGCCGCGGGAAAGCTCCCTCCAGACACGCCGCGAGATTAAAGTCGACCATGACCTCTGCCGCTTCTCGACTCGCCAATCTTGCGCCTCTGAATTCTATCGTAGCGGAAAATGTTGGCGGTGGCTCCAATGATTCCGTTTCTTCTACCAATGAACTGTTCAACGAAGAAGGTGCTCGTTTAAGTCTTTTACTGACTGGTTAATAGATTGTATCTTTAAGTTATTAGATGTTTCTAGATTCTTGTTGTAATTTGATATGCTTGGTTCAGTAAAGAATTTGACTGTTTTTCCTTTCGAACGCTTTGAGATTGAGTCTATTGCAGTATTACGAATGTGTAAATTGGCCATATTTTTAACAGAGGATGGTGTCTTTTTCTTTTAGCAAAATCTCATAACTAATTAGTCAATCACCAGTTTTCTACGAGGAAATGTTTTGCTCAATCTCCGAGTTTCTTGAATTCATGTACAAACTTTATATTTTTTGCACTCGTTGAGCTCATGAAGAGGAAAAAGGTGATTTTAATAGCTCCACGTAGTTGTATACGAAGATTTAAGTTTAGCAATTGTCTTGTGCCTACTTAAGGCTTTTAGTTTGTTTCCCTGGATGTATGGGAGATTTTACTAATGATTGGTAAATTCTCAATTGCAGAAGCTTTGGGAGGTAACTATCGACTTCCTCCGCCAGAGATTAGAGATATTGTTGATGCGCCACCTGTTCCTGCATTGTCATTTTCACCACAGAGAGACAAAATTCTTTTTCTCAAGCGCAGAGCTTTACCTCCACTGGCAGAATTAGCTAGACCAGAGGAGAAACTGGCTGGCTTGCGCATAGATGGGAAATATAACACTAGGAGCAGGATGTCATTCTACACTGGTATAGGTATCCATCAATTAATGCCTGACGGTACGCTAGGGCCAGAGAAAGAGGTGCATGGGTTTCCAGAAGGTGCCAAGATTAACTTTGTCACATGGTCTTTTGATGGTAGGCACTTTTCTTTCAGTGTTCGGGTCGATGAGGAGGGTAGTTACAGCAGTAAACTTAGAGTATGGGTAGCTGATGTGGAAACAGGGAAAGCTAGACTATTGTTTCAGTCACCTGATGTTTACTTAAATGCCGTTTTTGATAATTTTGAGTGGGTGGATAACTCTTCTTTATTAGTTTGCACCATTCCATCATCACGAGGAGACCCACCAACCAGACCTTTGGTTCCTTCTGGACCAAAAATTCAGTCTAATGAGCAGAAAAATGTTGTTCAAGTTAGAACCTTTCAGGACTTATTGAAAGATAAGTATGATGAAGATTTATTTGATTATTATTCTACCTCTCAACTTGTTTTGGCTTCTTTGGATGGAACTACTGTGAAAGAAATTGGGCAACCCGCAGTATATACATCAATTGATCCTTCCCCAGACAAGAAATATATGCTAACCAGTAATCTTGATAGACCGTATTCTTTCATTGTACCATTTGGAAGATTCCCCAAAAAGGTTAAAGTATGGAGAACTGATGGAAAATTTGTTAGGGAACTTTGTGATTTGCCCCTCGCGGAGGACATTCCCATTGCATTCAATAGTGTGCGCAAAGGTATGCGCTCAATCAATTGGAGAGCAGACAAGCCTTCCACACTATACTGGTACATACTGTTTGATCCAATAGGATTCTTCTGATAACAAATTACTTAGATGACATGTGAATGAATTAACTCATGACAATGTCAGTTCCCTGTTTGTGCTTTTAGGGCTGAGACTCAAGATGACGGTGATGCAAAGGTGGAAGTTTCTCCCAGGGATATTATTTATTCACAGCCTGCGGAACCACCAGAAGGTGAACAGCCCGAAATCTTACACAAGCTTGATCTTCGCTATGGGTATGGCACAATTTTCATGTTTGATCTCCTTTCCTTACCAATTTCAAATAGTTGTTTAATTTGTAAGAATCTCTTCAAGCCCATTGCTTTGTGATTTTGTGAATTGCTTAATATTACTCAAACAAGTCACAAGCTGATACTGGCTAGTATTTCATGCCTTAGTCGCTTGTGTCATGTATATCTTTATAATTTGTCCTCAATATAGGCACGAGTTCAAGCAGGTTTAATTGTTACTGTAATTATGGAAACACTGTTTCGGTGATTATATGTGAGAATTTTGGCTTTTGTGGCTTATTTTTATACAAAATTGAGGAGTTAACCTTTAGCAATCTTCAAATATTTGCAGTGGGATTTCTTGGTGTGATGACTCATTAGCTCTAGTCTATGAATCCTGGTACAAGACAAGACGAACAAGGACCTGGGTGATATCTCCTGGATCTAAAGACGTGAGTCCTCGCATTCTATTTGATAGATCATCGGAAGATGTGTACTCCGATCCTGGCTCCCCCATGTTGAGGAGGACTTCCACTGGTTGTTATGTGATTGCAAAGATAAAGAAGCAAAATGATGACAACACTTACATCTTACTAAATGGTACTGGTGCTACACCAGAAGGGAACATCCCTTTCCTTGATCTATTTGATATGTGAGTATGATCAACAACTTAGTCGTAACTTCCTTGGCCAGTCTCGAGTCCTCATTGGTGCTATATGTTTTAAACCATATTCTTTCAGAAATACAGGCAGCAAAGAACGAATTTGGGAAAGTGACAAGGATAAGTATTATGAGACTGTAGTTGCATTGATGTCTGATCAAAATGAAGGAGATCTACGCCTTGACCAATTGAAAATACTGACCTCCAAAGAATCTAAAACTGAGAATACCCAATACTATATCCAGATTTGGCCTGACAAGAAATCATGCCAGATTACAACTTTTCCTCACCCGTACCCTCAGTTGGCATCATTGAAAAAAGAGATGATTAGATACCATAGAAAGGATGGGGTCCAGCTTACTGCAACTTTATATCTACCGCCAGGATACGATCCATCTAAAGATGGTTCCCTTCCATGTTTAGTTTGGTCTTACCCAGGAGAATTCAAAACCAAGGATGCTGCTGGACAAGTTCGTGGCTCTCCGAACGAATTTCCTGGCATTGGTGCAACATCACCTCTTCTTTGGCTGGCCAGAAGGTAGAAGCTTGCTCTTTTTTGAATTTTGTACTATCTGTTGTGTCTGCGGTCTTCCCACTAATATGATAGCTTCTAGTTTTTATTCTGCTGAAAAACCGCATTGTTGTGAATTGGCTTGTCCAGGTTTGCCATTTTATCAGGACCAACAATACCTATCATTGGTGAGGGTGATGAGGAGGCAAATGACAGGTTACTTCATGTCACTGTTATATAACGCTGATTACTGTGTAGCTCATATGCACAAATTTTCTTGTTTGTTTCCGGTAAAATTGTTCACACTTTTTTTATGCCACAGTTCTTCCTGTGGTAAATCAAATTTGCACAAACCATTTGACCGATTCATATCTTGTTCATGTGAAGGAACGACGACTTTGATAACTCAGAAAGAATGGACTTGTGTTATATCTATAAAACATACTTAGAAGTATAGGAAAATAGATTAGGTTGGCCATGGTTGTACTGTCTGTAGCCCTTTTTCTTCTTCTAGACATATATTCAGTTTCTTCCTTTACAAATCAGAAGTGTAATGATGACGTATTTGAAAGATGTTATTGGAATTCTAACTGATACATGACTTTATCAGATATGTAGAGCAACTGGTTGCGAGTGCGGAGGCAGCTGTTGAGGAAGTTATCCGACGAGGAGTAAGCTTCTCCATTCGTCCTTGTATGACTACCTCTTCATGAAAATATATTAATTCCTAACATTATGTTTAATGCTGCACTCATTAAGGTTGCTCATCCGAGCAAAATTGCTGTTGGAGGACATTCATATGGTGCATTCATGACTGCAAACCTGTTGGCCCATGCTCCTCATCTTTTTTGCTGTGGAATTGCACGCTCTGGTGCTTACAACCGGACCCTTACACCTTTTGGCTTTCAGGTAGAATACAAATTATGGGTGTTTTAGCTTTAAAAATGCAGTACTTCAGAAGAAATTTTCTCCTTCAGTTTAGATGTTATAGTAACATCTATCATTATTTCTGCATAGAATGAGGACAGGACTCTTTGGGGGGCAACTAATACTTACATCGAGATGAGCCCGTTCATGTCTGCAAATAAAATTAAAAAGCCAATATTACTTATTCATGGAGAAGAAGACAACAACTCAGGAACACTAACCATGCAGGTATTTCCTCCCTTTTCCGTTGAAGGAACCCTTTCAATTTTACATTGCCAATCAAGAAACATGAAAGTTTCTTCCTATTGGTTTTGCTGTTTGATAATGGTTTTTAGGTTATAATTTTTCTTATTGTCAGCTTTTGACTGGTTGCTTATTTCGCATTTCAATATGATGCAGTCAGACCGTTTCTTCAATGCATTGAAAGGCCATGGTGCTCTTTGTCGTCTGGTCATTCTTCCCTACGAAAGCCATGGGTATGCTGCACGCGAGAGCATCATGCATGTTCTTTGGGAAACTGATCGGTGGCTGCAAAAGTATTGTGTGCCCAACTCTTCTAAAGTAAATGCAGAACTTAACGAGTGTAAAGATGAAGTTGGCAAAGGTTTACAAAACTCTGAAAGCAAAGTAGCCGCTGCCAGTGGAGGTGGTGAGCCAGAGTTGGCAGACCATGAGTACGAAGGATTCCACTCTGTGCCTAGGTCATTGCTATGGTAATGTCTCTTCCTCATTTGCCTATCACCTTAACAGCAAGAATTAAATAAGTGGAAATCAACATCAGGTCGATTTATTTCTTCGGATCCCCCTGACTTTAAGTTCATGAGAAATATTCGGATAACGTATTCTATGGTGTCTTATCACACACGTCTCACCGTTCTTTGCTATGTTAACTGAAATTGAATTCAGTATCTTTCTTCTTTTGCCTTGTTTGGTCATGAGTTGAATTACCTGAAAGATTGGAATGATATGACCTAATAGTTTGTGTTGATCTGGTAACATTACGTACATCATAGTTTGTATATGGCACCTGAATGAAATGTTCTACACTTTATTCCACCTATTCTTCCTGCATCCTTGTTTTGTTTATCTCGTATTCCTCGACTTTGTAGATTGTATGACGGATGTTTGGCAGCGGAGGACTAAAAGTGGAGTAGCATAAAAGCTTCTGAAGTAGTGGGAATCGGGTGTATGGAATATTTAATTAAATTCAGTGCCTTTGATCATTGTTTATTATCTCTTTCTCGCAGTTTTGCACATCATGGCTGCGAAATAAACACGCAATTGCAGTCAGGTTTACGATGATTTCCCCGTGTAGGGACAGGTGGATGTATTACATATATTCCATATTTGCTTAAAAAGCTGTTACACAAGGTTCTTGCATTGCATGTACGGTCCGTCAAATCTATAGTTACGACGACACCGGTGAAACATTCATGATCAGAAGAAAAGTGATTTAACTAATACAATGCCTCTAAGTTGAAAAATTTAGTCCACCTTGTTATGAAATAGCTTTTATTAGTTCCGGTTATACAATGGAACAGATCTTCCTCATTAGTGAATTTGGTAATGCCAATCGCAATGTTCTATCTTTTAATTTTAAAGTTTGAGTTACTGAATGTACACACCGATGAACTTGTGGTTCAGTCTATTTTTGGCCTCCACTTCCAAATAACGTACGACCTAAAAAGTCTGATCTCGTGCTCTTTGAAGACAATTGACATTGTGTAAATTAATAAATCACTTATTAATTTTATCTTGTTAAATAAAATATTGCAAATATATATTTGTACATACATTTTAATACCTGTTATATAAATAAAAATATCAATTAATAAACTTAAAATTTTCAACCAAACGTTATATAAGAATTATTACATGATTTAACAACTTATATTCAGTGCCCCCAGGCCACATCATTTATATAACTATATTCAACAAAAATTGCAAGGTTGATATCATAAGTTCTTAATTCAAAGTTAGTTTATTATTTTTTTAAATTGTAAAAATTGCTAAATTATATCAACCGTCATAATTAATAGTGAAAAATCACCATAATACAAATAAGAGGTCAGTCTTAAATTAATATTTGCTAAAAACTGTCAATAAATAATAGTGATCATATATGCATCATTGGTTACTTTCTTTAGTATGAGAGGAATAATCGCATTTTCAGTAAATAACACCGATCGTCTTAGGACATTATTGAGGATATCATCGAACTTATCTAATCTCGACTTTTAAGTTTCGAGTCTCATTTTCAGATACCTAATCTTTGGAGGCGCATTTGGAAGCTCACTGCTTATCTTTGCGTTGCGTGTATTTGTTTTTTTAACTGTTATTAACAACTTTCCGTGACTTTTTTGTTTTCTTTGTATATAATTTTTGAGTGTCTCCTTTGGCCTCTTTGATTTTAGTATTGAACCTTCCCTTTTATTGATGTATTTATTTATTCTCTAAAAAAAAAAGGTTCAAAAAAAATATCAGGTATGCTATTGCTATGCCAGGGCCATCAACTTTTCTTCAGAAATGGAGAGCAACCAAGAAAGCTATAATAACAAAAACAAATTCTAATTGTCGTATATTCAGTGAATCAAATATGTGTTCCAGATCTCAGGGTAAAAAAAAAAAAAAAAGAACTTACTCTTTTGAAATAAAAACTAAGAACGCTCAATCTAAGAGCCAAGCAAGGGGGACACATCACACAAAGTAAGAATACTGCAGACAACAATGAAGAAACATTAAACCACATTTATTCTTCCGCAACAACACTGATCTCATCTTTATCTAGTAAGTCATAGAATGCTCTCACTTTCCTCTGCTCATTCCAGTGATGCATCTTCCAAAGACCACCGGCAGCTAGGCCTAGTGTAATTCCTATGATTATTTCCTTCACAACACTTGGTCCTTTCAAAGTGGGATGAGGGATCCTACCAGCCATTTCGATTGTCTGGTTAAGGCTATTTAAATTTGAAAGCAGCAACAGTTGTTCTTAACTTCTACATAGAAAATGTTTCAATTCCCATGCGAATATTTTATACATACGAAAATGTTTCACAAAAGAACAAAGTCAACCATGGAATTGAATTAGAGGAAATGCATTCACTAAAACTTTACAAAGGAAAACCAACAGCTGGCTTTTACTGTAATAATGAATTCAAACAATTTAAGCAGCCGTTTAAAACTTGGAGCCAGAGCTTTGTCTCCCGTAAGGGACCTACCCGGCTCGAGCGGGGATTAGTCTGGGAGTGGATGACTTAAAGGTGCCTTCCTATAGTTGGGATCCTCCTAGGACACCTCGTAGGCAACAAAAAAAAAACTAACTTTTCCAACTCAAACTGCTCAAAATTCCACCAATTTACACATGGTTTTATTGAATCTTGTATTGAAAACGTTATGTCATGTTGGAAATCTAATCCCACAATAGCAACATTGTCAAATTTCATGGATACACAGTTTGGGAAGTTAGGATAGGAGTGGAAATAGTAGACAGTTTAACCATCGCCTTGAATAAAGTTACTGCCCTCATATCCGCTTTTTGTTTGTTATTGTGTAGGTGTCCCATGGAGTTAACATCATTTTGGATATAATGCTCGAAAACATAATTTATGCAGATTGCCATAAGCCGCTTTTATGTCGTAGAAATGCATCAAACAGTTCATATGCAGGAAACAAATAAATTAATTAAATGAAAACGCTGTTAGCTGAAATAACGGTGAATTAGTCGCAGGTTTACCATTTCAACTGTTAGTTATAATAAGACCTATTCTTCAGC
>JANKYF010000004.1:12161718-12171724 GCA_029829435.1 Erythroxylum hondense | reverse complement strand
CACTTAGATAGGCCTATTATGTGACTACTACTTCCGTGGAGCTTATTATAATTCATATTGACTATATTATTATCATAACTTATTTATTTGACGTATAATTTAGTTAAAAAATGTGAATTATAAAAATTACAAAAATAATAACTCTTACACTTTAATTAAATGTATAACCATTAAAAATAAAAATAAAATTTTACTATTCATAAATCATAAATTATTAAACAATATTAATTTAAATATTTTATTAAATAAAATGTAGACCTCATATCTTTTTCATAATTTAAAATTTAAAATAATTGTCATTCTATAGTGAGGTACATTTCATAATTTATTTGTTTTATTTTATTTTTAATGAGTCTATGGCCTAGTCAATTATTTTAGAATTAAAGCAAAGTTAACACCTTTTTAGGTAAAGTTGATAACTTGTTTTAATAGTTCAATCTGTTTTCCTATTTCTTTGAGAAAAGACAGGATTTGTTCTGTTTGTTCGAATGAACATAATGAAAACAAAGATTAATGCATGTTCTTGGAAATAGAAAGGGTGTTGTTGTTCGATAAGAAAATGTGTTCAAAGGTGTTAGCCATTGGGTTAACCAGAAAGGTGTCATAGTTTCCCTATATGCCGGTAAGGGTCCCTAAGTGGTATCAGAGCTATAGAAAAACAAAGCTAGGATATTTCCCTGTACCCTGAGTGGTATCTTTGTTGTCTAGTGGTTAGGTATAGTCGGGCTCTCCCGAAGAAACCTACATACCCTTTGGATTTTTAATCCTTGATTTTAAGTATTCCACTACTGCTCGTGGTTTAATTGGAAACATAGTCAACCTTCGCATCTTTTGCAAGCAGGGAACATTGATTTTCAAGTTAGGAAGTGAGTAAGAAGAGATTTGTATACGGAAATGGAAACTTCTTCAGATCCAGTTCATTTAGCGTCAAGTTTGTCTATATCTAGTTTGCCTAGAAGTGTGAAATGTGTATTATCAAACAAAATAGAAAATCTTGTAGAAATTACTCAGGTAGAGAATCGTGTGTGTGAAACTTCTTTACCAGTTTTGAGTCCTTATAGTATATATTCTCATGACCGTTCTTGGACGAGAAGTATTAGGAGTGTATTATCTACTTTTGGATCTTATGTAAAGGAAATCATCCAAAGTTCCAAACTGGAACAGTATGGTCTTAGATTTACAACTGTAGAACAGTACGTAAAGCTGGAAATCCCTAAGGAGCTGATCGCCTTATGGAGAGAGCACAACCATACACATTTACACTTTGGTGCTATACGACTTTTTCTTACCTTACATGGAAGAAAAGGTATTCCATATATGACTTGTTCTTACCTTACATGGAAGAAAAGGTATTCTTGCAATAGCCAGGATATCCCTTCTTGACACAGCCTACACAACATACTAAAAGGCCCTTATTGATACCTTGCTAACAACGCTCAATAATGGAAGTGTCATCTTGACCATAGCACCTGATTTCAATATCAGGTAGGGTGATCCTACTTTGTGTAAACGTATATAAATTCAGATCCAGATCACTAGAGCAAAACAAGATCCAGAAGCAATCATGGCTACCTTACATCACTAGATGATCTACTGTCTATAGAATCATGCCTTGGACATAAACTTTCCAAATTCTACTTTGGATGCTCTTTACATAGTTGCTGATCGAGCTAATGATCAGACTACTATCATCCAGATCCCAAAGCAGTTACCTTTGCAGGAGCTAGAAAAGTTGATGCCAACATAATGGAATACCAATTACCAAAAGGTATTCCATGTGTCTCATCGACATTCATTTCATACAACAACTCCTCCAATTCTGTAGACACTGAGAGATGGCTCAGTCAAATCCATCTATATATGGTCCAGCGACGACATGCCTGGTCCTTCAACATCAGGGTCTAACCTGATGATCCAACCCATTAATCTAACACCAGATCTATCATCTAGGGCAACAAGCCTTAAGATCCAGCCCATATTTTCTCATACAGAAGGTAAAGACGGTCCTTCTGTTCATTATTTCAAATCTAATGAAGATCCAGTCTATGGTAGTCATCATCGTGGACATTTTGTATGGGATGTTGACCCATCTATGTGTAAACCAGATTTTGAGATCTGTCTCAATCCTGAGTCAGATACTGATGATGATGATCCTAGATACCAACGGAGAAGGAAGAAGAAAAAGCCCAAAGATTGGTACTTACCTTCTCATGACTATCACCTTCTTGGTGGTGATCTAAATCCAGACGATCATAATGATCTATCCATGGTAAAAAAATTCAGACCAAAGTCTCTTAGAGAGATGCTCCAGTCGTCTACATTTTCTAAGTTAGATTCTTGTAGATCTACTGTTGGATCATGCAGATCTAAGCCAGAAATTCCTGTTATGACTCCAACTCCTCAACTCTGTATGATGGCAAGTCCATATGAGGATGACTTTCCTCAACTATCCAGGAGTACTGATGAATCATAGCGGGGTTATCTTCAACCCATATATCAGAGCTTCAGGAATTACTTCACAAAGGACACCAATATCAAATCCAACTGATGAAGTTCTTAACTGGTAGACATCTAATGTAGTAGCCCAGAACAAAGTTCTTAGAAGGATTGATTCCAAGCTGGATGGAATTAGTCAACAAAATATTGCTACTCACAAGAAAGTTGATTTTGTTTTGGAACAGATAGAAACGATGTATCGGTCCTATAAAGTCTATATTCAGTGTCTTGATGCTAAACTCACGCAGTACATCTCTGCCCATTACATGGGGCCAGACTTCGACTTCAGAGTTCGACTACACCAATAAATTATGTATGAATTATGCCAAGTAGCGCTCCAACAATTGGTACTTATATGTACTGAAGTCATTGATACTCATTTATACTTTGTCACCATTCCCGCAAAGTACCAGGAACATTGAAGTGAATTCAGACAAAATATCCTAAAGAGGGTGATTAGGTCTGGTCATTTGTAGATCAATCCATGCATCGAATTCATGTATTTGATCCCTCTATTTCTTAGGTGGAAGATCATCGAATGTAAACTAAGGACCCAAGGTAGGCTTGGTAGTCGACTGTGCAGCTGTTGTAGATGGTGTTACTTGAGGTGTTGGTTTAGGTCTGAAGGGTTCAGTACCTGTGGATTCAACTTCACTAATTTCTAGCTCTACTTCAGTATATTGAGGCATTGTCATCAGAACATTAGATATCTTTGATAAATTAGCAAAGTTGTCTGACCTGCCTGATTAAGTTGATTCGTTGGTAAGATCTGAAGTTTGTGGTTTAGATGAATCATCAGATGGTGTTGCAGAAATCTCAGATGTACCACTCTAGGTAGTAGGACTTTCTTTTGATTCTTTCACGGAGTCAGAATCTTCTGCAAGAGGTTTAGCAATGAGATTAGCGATGTACTCTATCTGTTTAGCTTTATCCTTCTCAAGAAAAGAGGTGGAAGGTTGTACTGGTGGTGGAGATGATGGAGGAGTATTGATCCTTAATGGTTTTGTCCACTGTTCAGTTGGTTCAAAAGGTGTATAAGAAGATGACGCTTATGGAACCTTTGAAGACTCAGAAACTCGAGGTTTAGGCACACGATCAGATGTAGACTTTGGCTTTGATTGTCAAGGTTTTTCTTGAGTAATCTGAGGATGTATATACTGTCTAATTAAAGGGTAGTTGAATTTGAATACCTTTGAGTAGTAAGCTTCTTTTGGATACCGTTGATACGAAGGAGATGGATATGATGGCTGTAGATTTGTGAAATCTGAAGAAGATGAGCCATATATCCGTTGAGATTGAGCCGCAAGCATATCAGCTTCCATTTGTCGTACAATTCCTAACTTTGAAGTCGAAGTATGGCCCCATGTAATGGGTAGAGATGTATTGCTTGAGTTCAGCATTAAGACGTTGAATCTGGACTTTGTAAGATCAATACATCGTTTGTATCTGTTCCGAAATATAATCGACTTTCTTGTGAGTAGCAATATTTTGTTGACTAATTCCATCCAGCTTGGAATCAATCATTCTCAGAACTTTGTTCTGGGCTACTGCATTAGATGTCTGCCAGTTAAGAACTTCATTAGTTGGATTTGACATTGGTGTCTCTTGTGAAGTAATTCCTGAAGCTCTAATATAAGGGTTGAAGATAACCCGCTGTGATTCATCAGTACTTCTGGATAGTTGAGGAAAGTCATCCTCATATGGACTTGCTATCATATAGAGTTGAGGAATAGGAGTCATAACAAGAATTTCTGGCTTAGATCTGCATGATCCACTATTAGATCTGCAAGAATCTGACTTAGTAAACGTAGATGACTAGAGCATCTCTCTAAGAGACTTTGGTCCGAATTTTTTTTATATCATGGATAGACCATTATGATCGTCTAGATTTGGATCACCACCAAGAGGGTAATAGTCATGAGAAGATAAGCACCGATCTTTGGAGTTTTTCTTCTTCCTTCTTCGTTGATATCTTAGATCATCATCATCAGTATCTGACTCAAGATTGAGACAGATCTCATAGTCTGGTTCGCACATGGAAGCATCGATATCCCATACAAAATATCCATGATGATGACTAACATAGACCGGATCTCTATTAGATTTGAAATAATGAACAGGAGGATCGTCTTTACATTCTGTATGAGAAAATACGGGCTGGATCTTAAGACTTATTGCCATAGATGATAGATCTGGTGTTAGATTAATAGGTTGGATCATCAGGATAGACCCTGATGTTGAAGGACCAGGTGTGTTGTCGCTAGGCCGTGTGTAGATGGATTTGACTGAGCTATCTCTCAGTGTCTGCAGAATTGGAGGAGTTTTTGTATGAAAAGAATGTTGATGAGACACGTGGAATACCTTTTGGCAGTTGGTAATCCATTATGTTGGCATCAATTTTTCTAGCTCCTATGAAATTAACTACTTCAGGATCTGGATGATAGTAGTATGATCATTAGCTCAATCAGCAACCATGTAAAGAGCATTCGAAGTAGAATTTGGAAAGTTTATGTCCAAAGGATGATTCTATAGATAATAGATCATCTGGTGATGTAAGGTAGCCATGATGACTTCTGGATCTTGTTCGGCTCTAGTGATCTAGATCTGAACTTGTATACGTTCAGACAAAGTAGAATCATCCAACTTAATGTTGAAATCAGGTGCTATGGTCAAGATGACACTTTTATTATTGAGCGTTGTCAGCAAGATACCAGTAAGGGTATTTTGGTACGTTGTATAAGCTGTGTGAAGAAGGGATATCCTAGTTATTGCAAGAATACCTTTTCTTCCATGTAAGGTAAGAACAAGTCGTATAGCTCCAAAGTGTAGATGTGTATGATTGTGATCTCTCCATAAGGCGATCGGCTCCTTTGAGATTTCCAGCTTTACGTACTATTCTGCAGTTATAGATCTGAAATCACACCGTTTCCAATTTGGAACTTTGGATGATTTCCTTTATATAAGATATAGAAGTAGATAATACACTCCTAATATTTCTCGTCCAAGAACGGTCATGAGAATATATACTATAAGGACTCAAAACTAGTAAAGAATTTTCACACACATGATTTTCTACATGAATAATTTCTACTAGATTTTTTCTTTTGTTTGATAATACATGCTTTACACTTCTAGGCAAACTATATATAGACAAACTTGATTCTAAATAAACTGGATCTGAAGAATTTCCATTTCCGTATGCAACTCTCTTCTTACCCACTGCCTAACCTAACAATCAAAGTCCCTCGCTTTCAAAAGATGCGAAAGGTGACTATGTTTTCAAATAAACCATGAGCAGTAGTGGAATACTTAAAATCAAGGATTAAAAATCCAAGGGATACGTAGGTTTCTTCGAGAGAGCCCGACTATACCTTACCACTAGACAACAAAGATGCCACTCAGGGTACAGGTAAATATCCCGACTTTGTTTTTCTCTGGCTCTGATATCACTTAGGGATTTTTACAGGTATACATAAGGAAACTATGACACTTAAAGCACATCGGGTAATAGAAAACTTGCTATTTTATTTAGTAAAGACACTTGAATTGAACAACTTTTGAATCAGTGAGATGGTTCTACTAGTATGACGCCTGTCCGAAGCTTAAATTTAGTAGCAACCTTCCGAGTCTATCTCTACTGAACTTCCAAGCTGAGAGCGAGAACAATGGTGTTCCCTTCCATCCGAAGAGTAATGCTTTGTCGTTCTTGTCTAGGCTACACAGGTTTCCGTGAGGAAATTGCTTGAGAACCAAGTTTGCTTGATACAGAGAGGACTCACTGAACCCTATTTCAACCATTCTAAACTTGGAGAAGAATGCTCTCCACACGTCTATATTTACACTTCTGGCAATCCTCGCGTCGCCCTCCATCGCCACAATGTCTCGTATTCCGTGTGCGAAAGTTGCCTCAATTTCGTTTCTGTGCTCAATGTTGTGACTCATGCATGTGTTGAGGCAATCAAAATGAGCGCTGTAGTAGAACAACGCTTCTATGAAACGAGTGAAGAATGCTGGCGAATTGATGTTTGCTTCAGTTTCCGTGATCACCATCAGCGATGGACTCATGTTTTTTATCACCCTCATTAAGTTTTCCAAGCAATCAGGCTTCCAGATCATAGTTCTTAGCATTATATGAGCCGAAACTATAAGAGATTCATCAGCAGCTAAATCAAATTGCTCCTCTCTGATCTCATAGCAGCTTGTGAAATAAACGACCTTGTATGAGAAAGGGATGTTCACGGACCTTGCAAAATTTTCCAGCCTCATGCCAGTTTCGTTTAGACTGCCCCTGTGTCTTAACCGACCGACGGCTGTTATTTTAAGATGTCTAAGCAGGGGTAGTTCCCGTTCTGCAACTGCCTGCATCAAAGCTGTCCACAGGATTCCACTCCTAATCTCAAGGTCAACTACATGGAGCTTTTCCGCTGATCCAATGTTTTCAATTATGCTTTGGATTGCTGTGAGTTGAATCACTTGGTTTATTGGAACATTTTGGTGGTGAGTAAGGAAAGCTAGACTTGAACTTAACCCGTGAGCAGTTTTGCATCTCACGTCCTTTGGTATGATCTCAATCCTCTCTCGCAGGGCTTCAGCGAAATAATACACAACTCTCTGAACGGGGTTGGATTTTTTAGATGAATTCCGCTCACATAGTGAGAGCAATCTGCTTGCACGATCAAATTGCCCGAAGCCTACTTTCTCAGCAGCTGCTAAAAGAAGGTGGGCAAGTTCTACATCCCATGTTTCTTGCTCAGAGATGCCCGAGAGAGCATAGCCAAAAGGTGTTGAAGATTAATTCAAAGTTAAATTCCTAGTTATGTGCAACGGTTACATATCTTTAATTGGTATTTGTTATCTAAATAAATTTTAGGCAGTTACAATTACATTAAATGTATGCAGTTTTTGTTATCCTTGTAAACTTATAAATACAGTGATTATTGGAGTGATTTATATAGATGAAGAAGAATAAAAAGAGTGTTCCTCAATTTTGTTTTGACGTTTTATTGTTTCTTTAGTTTAGTTTTACTTAAAAATTTCATCAAAAGGGTGCATGAGCACAGAGAACTCATCGTGGTTTCTGTCTGAGAATTGTATATACCTTGCTCCGGCAACTCTAATGACCTCTTCAGTTGATAACTTACCTCCAGGCCCTGAACAAGCTTTATCTTTACCATCATCCGATTGGTTCAGGTTCAATTTCTTAATTCCACTACCATAACTGTTAAGAAGATCTAACGACGACGACACAGTCGATGGCTGTGGCAAGTGATCTTTACGGTGTTTGAAGATGTTCTCTAGCTTTCTGATTTCATGTAGTGGCTGTGATGGTGCTGGAAAACACGACCCTAAATAATCATCTAAAGACAGGTAGTCTGACTTCGGCGGTGGTTGAGCCAGCTCTTGCTGATCTTTAAAGAAATGCAACTCCTTGCTAGCTACACCATCTCCACAGTTACCGCGTTCAGGACACAGAGAAGGTGACCGTCTCGGTTCCTCCATTAAAGAGAAATGGTCTTGGCTTCTTTTCTTTTCTTTCTCGTATCTTCGGGGAGGACTATTATGACCATCTTGGAATCCATTGGAGTCGAATGAATTGGAAGAGAACAACGGATTTGCCATCTCAAAATAGAGACTCTAATCGGAGAATTCAAACACAATTGAGACAACAAGGTGTTGTTATATGTAATCAACCTAAGTGGTAGTCTCTACATCTTGTGGTGGATCACACAATCTTTTATGGTAATTGTGCAAGTAACAGAACGACAAAAGCATATGAAAAGGACTGTACCGATGATACTGATATATCGATGTTAGACACACACCACGGCCTGCGTTAAATAATAATCTACGTATGCATAATATGTTCGAGATGTCATAACTCTTTAAGTTGACAGACAAGGGATCGATGCAAAACATCCAAGCAAATGTTGACAAATTGCAAACCACCCACAAACATTTATCTTTAACTATTGATTAGTTGATCCTACTACTCGGAGGTGCAGAGCCTGACAGCCAAGCAAGAGAAAGATGAAAATATGCAACAAAAAGGGATGTGATAGCATCAAATCATAGCTCCATCCTGTTATGGAATCTACGCCAAGGCATATTTATGAACTGTTACTTTATAATAGCATTTATAAGGGTATTCTTTGTTCCAAATCATCACAAAGATTAATATATTAAAAGAACTTAGCCTACCTATGTATTTATAGTTAACCGAGCTAATCTCCCAATAGTTTAAAAGGGTATCTTAATCTATTTATTTGTCATCAAGTCTCTTAATGATGCATTCAAAGAATCATTTATCCCTCTCTTTTCCCTATACTTTGAATTGGTGGCATTAAGAAGCAAGCAAACTTACATAACCGTTCACACACCAACTGCTTATAATAGTGCACGTCGATTGTTTGAGTGGGTATAGACATACATGTCATCTAAATCTGCGTTCAAACCCGGTTTTCCTGTGACGCATATTTGCTCAACTATAACCCTTCTTTCGGAATTTACAGAAAGAACGTGCGTGTCTTCATCAGTCAGACAAATGAAAGGGTTAACTATTGAAAGGTACATAGAGTCATAAAGAACTCGTAGTGTTTCTTAGTCCGGCTCCGGCTAACGTTCAATCCATATAACAAGTCAGATTGTCATCTCCATTGCTACAAGGAGAGAATATATATCTGACACACGTCATAATCCACAACGTTTTTACACTTGGTGACTGCTGGAGGGTCACGTCAGTAACGGTAATTTAATTACTAAACTGGTCTCGTATCATCTTTGCAGAATCTGTCATAACGCCATATGTTGTATAACAAAAAATGATAATGGTGTATATTTGTAAATTTGAAGTTTTGAGCAGAAGTACCTATAATAAGTCGTGCAAGTGATCTTATTTAGATGATTAAGTAGTAAATAGATAGAAATCAAGTTTTTGAGTAAAACTGTATATATGTAGTGTTAGAATATATGTAAATGTAGGTAGAATCCTTAATTATATTTCGTTATGATATAAAAATTGTCAAGTTAACTAAAAAAACTTATTTAATAATATTTTTGTGTAAAAGTTAGTTAATAACAAATTTAAGTGTATACATATACCATTATTCTTCATGATTAACGGCCTCAACTCTTTTCAATTCAAGAATAAACAAATGATGTTTTCACGTCCCCTGATGACAGTATCCTTACATTGCGTATAGTTACTGTAATTCATATGCTGAGACGAAACAAAACAAAAATTTGGAGACAGAACATAACAAAAATTGGAGACAATGAAGTGTTTGGTTGTGATGGACAAAACAGATAAAACTGTGTTCGTCTAAAGGACAGAAATGTGTTTAGTTGCAGTTAACCAACAGATAAATACAATCTTTATTTGAGTTAGGGAAATGATTTATTCTAGCAAGTTACACAACAAAATCAACAGTGTTGAAAACCCCCAACAAAATAATAAGTTCTCAATAATTTTTAAATTTCTTGCCATCCCCTCCTTCACTATACTTCCTTCCAA
>JANKYF010000004.1:11840818-11859537 GCA_029829435.1 Erythroxylum hondense | reverse complement strand
GTCCATTGTTTTAGTGAGCCTAAGTTGAAATTAGAAATTTAGAATGGAAAAGTTATAATTAAATTAGAGTATAGTTAAGGTATTAGATTAAAGGCATAAGGTAAGAAGAGTTGGGATTAAATGAAGGAGGGTTGTTTTTGGAAGGGCGAGTAAAATGAAGGGCAAAATTGGAAGATTGGACAAAAATGTAGTCTTGGATTAGAAGAAAAGAAGGGAAGTGTCGTGGAAGAGGGAAAAGAAGGGAAAAGAAGAAGAAAAGAAAGAAAGAAGCTAGGGCTTTTGGAGATCTTGAAGACTTTGAGGCTAAAACAAGTAAGTATAAACATTAAACCTTCTTGATTGTTGGATGAACCATATTTAATGATAGTTAGAAGTGAAAATGACGTTGAATGTGTGTAGGAAGTTGTTGATGAATGATATTTAAAATGTTTTAATCTTTTAGGGCTAATGATCAAAGATAAATTATGATGTATTTGTGAATGATTTTGGGTTGAAATGGAGTGGTTTTTTGATTTAGAGTAAACTAGAGACATAGGCCTACAAGTTATATGAAGAATTTAAGTTTAAATTCAATCTCTAAGAATATCAATTTTTGGAAAGGAGTTGAGCATAGAATATTGTTCAGTATAAGAGCAGTTCGAAAATGTTTGGAGAATAACTTTGGAATTACTGAACCACATTAAATGATTTCAGTTTCATTGGAAACTTAAGACAATGAAGAACATTTTTTTAGAAGAAAGTGTTACCAAATTTCTTCATTTACCTAATCATAACGATCATGGAAAAGTTGACCCGAAAGTCTAGGTTTTGAAAGGATTATAGTTCAATTTTAACATTTTGATTATTGAAGCCTTATGAATTTCCTTTGAATGTTCTTTGAATGAGAACTTGGTTTGTTATAGAAAACCAAGCAAACCCGATCTGAGAGTAAGAGGAAAGAGAACATTGAACTTAGATTTTCAAGAGAAATTAGGTGGGTAATATATTTATAGTTGTTGTGTAACATGGGCAAATTGTCTTGCTTGTATGTTGTGTGTTAAATTACTTGTTTTGAATTATGGAAATTGTTGAAGATGCATTGTGATTGTGATCATGTATTGCCTTGAAAAATGTCATGGCATTTTGTATGAATGAAAAGATGAGAAAGCATGATGAGCATGAAAAGTATGAATGTGTGTGAACTGAGTTAAGCATTAAAATTTGATTGTGTTTAGGCAAGAGAGGAATGTTTCATTAGTCATGTGCACGTTGACATATAGCCTTCTCCCGGCTGCCCACTTAAGGCCATGAGGTCCTGAGAAATCGGACTCGTTTTGTTCACAGTATAAACTTCGGTTTATCCGTTTTGTTCCATAGAACTCTCGAGTCATTTGTTGTGCATTTCATTATTGATTTGTTAAGCATGATGCATAATTGAGTGTTATGTTATGATGGATAAATTACATGACATGTTCTTTGTGATGACATCTTGGTAACTATAAGTTATGAGTTTTAAATTGTTGAGTATTGAATTATTACATATATATGTATATATGCTTGAATGTGTGGCTCGTTGCCAATGGCTATAAATGTATAAGCCACTGAGTTTCGCAGCTCACCCCATTACCTTCCACTCCTCAGGTGTAGAACGAGAAGATCGTTGATCCTTGCAAGGCATCGAAAATTTCAAGATAGTTAGAGACTTTTGTACTAAGTTAGTGACTTTTGGAGATAGCTTTATAAGCATATCAACATGAGCATTCATTTCACTTTTGTATTTTGTATTAAGTAAATGATATGACTTTTGATATGTAACTAAAATTGTTCAACTCTTTTGAATTAAGAAATGAAATAAAGTTTTGATGAAGATCTCTTGTGCATGTTCATTATTAATTTCCTTGTTTAGATTATGAATTGTTGTTAATATTGATATGGTTTGTTGTGATTGGATTGTGTGAATGAGTGTATGTGGTTTGATAAGAGGAAAATTTTGGTGTTGGTGTTGGGTTTCTGGGTTTTGTAAGAAGACTTCGCTGTAGCGAAACCAAGGGTTGGCCGCGGTGAACCCACCACTTTCCATGCTGCCAATCCTTCAAACTTGAATGCTTCCGACTTCCTATTCGCGTGATCTTGACCCGAAAACCTCGAGCGGTTGCCTCGAGATAGGGAACGGGACCCGGGCCTAACATCTTTTGGTATCAGAGAAATAGTTGGACTCCGAAAATGGGATCTAACATGCATCATGTTAGTTATACGTTGAAGTTCTAAAATGAAAATGTAAATGTGTTGAAAACTTGAGTGAAAAACCAGAGTATACAACATATGCTGATTTTTCAGACTTGATGATAAAAATGTTGTGAGATAGTGGTGAAATGATTTTTAAAGTTGAAAGATCTTAGAAAACTTGTATAACTACGTGTAGAAACTTTTTGAAGAAAACGGAAATAAGGACTCTGTTTTCACTGTGCATATACGTATATGCATATACAAGAATATTTTGAGAGTTATTAAAGATGAACAAGAATAAGATTAGAGTGGAGAATAGTTATATGATGAAGTCTGAAGATGAGGAAAAAAATTGTTTAAAATGAAAGTTGAGAAGAAAAATAGATAATGTGCAAATAGGTTGAAATGCAGAGAATAGTGAAATGCAGAACGTGAGGAAGATGAATAACTGATATTTGGATTTTGAGAAATTTGAGTAAAATTTCATATCTAGGGGTACCATGAATTTGTGGTGAATTAGTTGAATGAAAATGGAGTGAAAAAATTAAAAATGAAAATTGAAGTGTTGAATTTAGTGAAGAAAGAAAATTGAAGTGTCATGAACATACATTGTACATAGTCTATATACACACGTACGCATAAACGAATGCTTATAATTGTGCAAAGTTATTAATGTGTGTGCAACTTGCATATTGCATAATTGTGATATGCAGGATAAACGTTCGCATTCAAACGTTTCCAGAATTGGAAGCAAATGCTAAACTGGAGCGTACTGTGAGTAGACCTAGATGGTCTCACTTCATTGTTTGTTCTGTTTTGAATTTTTGTATTGATTGACTGCTGAATGACTATATGAATGTGATTGGATGTGTTAGTTTCTGGACAGGAGGTCCAATGAATGTGATGTATGAATGAAATATTAAAGTGCTCATTGAATGTGAATGTGACGAACTGTGTGCTTCAGTGATATGATTGACTGAAAATGTGAGATGCATTCCATACATGAATGCATGATCAGATAATAGGAGTTGTGACCAGAGTAGCTACCGATCAGAGCTTAAAGCTCAAAGTGTGAAAAGAGCCTCAAGCTCATAAAATGATTCAGAGCCTCAGGCTCAACGTTTAATGAGCTCGGTATCTAATGGATACGGGACAGTTTAGGCACTTGGTCACAACAAAGTAACAAATGAAAAGTGGGTCTCATGTGCACTGCATACATACAATATGAATGATTAAAGTGCATTGATTGTGACATGTGAATTGTTGTGAATGTGAATTATGTGTTATGTGAGTGGGCGAGCCATCGATGATGGTCACTCACCGAGTTCGCAAAACTCACCCAAAATTTGCAATTATTTTTCAGGCTCAGATGAGTACCGGTTAGACAAACGAGAGTATACCTACTGCATTCAAGTAAGAGGTAGAGGTCGAGATCAGTTGGCGTATGCATTTATACTTTCTTATCTATATATTCTGTTACATTTGTATAATGTGTATTAGAATATGCTTCTGTACGTAATAACTTTCCAATTTGGAAATGTTGTAAACAAGTTTGATTAATGGGTGTAATAACACTCTTGAATGAAATTGTTTATGAAAAAAAAGTGGGCCCAATTTGATAATTGATTTCCGCATACAGTCGTGCCAAATAAAAAAATATTTGTAAAGAAAATTTACTGACCGACTATGTTAGTATGTCACCCTCGTGGGGCATGTACTCATATATCACTCAGGATGTCTGGGTTCCTGCCTTGCGGGAGTATGGTGCTACATCCCAAGTCTATTGTATCCGATCGAGATCCTTTATTTCTAAGTCAATTCTGGAAGGATTGTTCACCCAGCTAGGTACGAAACTACAACATATTAATGCTTACCACCCTTTGTCTGACGAACAATCGGAAGTTCTAAATTGATGCCTTGAAACATATCTCCGTTATGTTTGCTTGTGATGAACCAAAATCGTGGTCTCGATTTCTATACCTGACCGAATACTGATGCAATACTGCTCAACACTCGACAATCGGCATGTCATCATTCCAGGTCTTGTATGGCTGGCCTCTGCCCTTCTTGCCCTACTACACCATCAGATCATCACCAATTGCTTCAATAGATGACATTCTTCCTACCCATGTCCAGATCATCACGCAACTCAAAGAAAATCTTCACAAATCACATAATCGAATGACCCAACAAGCCAATAAACATCGATTAGACAGAGACTTCGAAATTGGTGATCTAGTTTATGTTAAACTCTGACCATACCATCAAATTTTGACGAACCATGGATAAATCAGAAGCTGTTTCAAAGGTATTTTGGACAGTATCATATAACTAGATGCATTGGGAAGGTCACTTATGAACAAGATCTACCAACGAGCTCTCGAATCCATTCGGTGTTCCATATTTCTCTCCTTTGTCACTGCCTTGGATCTCCTACAAAGGAGGTGGTTCCTCTGCCTCAGTCCAACGATGGTGGCACTTTGATCATCAAGCCAATTTCTATTTTGGATGAGCACACAATTTGGGTGAAGGGAAGGGAAGTGGCTCAAGTTTTAGCATAATGGGACTGCTACAATATCAATGAGGTGACTTGGGAGGACAAATTCGCTATCGCCAAGTCTCATCTCCACTTGTTCCCTAATTCGACATATGACAACTTGGGCCTTGAGAACAAGGCCCAAAATTAGGATGGGAATATTTAGACAGTTTGGGTCTCTACTGATACAAGGAATCCCAGACCCAAGCATACCATCTACAAAGCATGCTTTCTTTGAATTAGTCCATAATTTCCTTTGAATTGGTTGTTGCTTAGTGGCATAACTAATAGGCAAACAATAATTTTCTAATATTACATCCATTTATATTTGATTCTATTATAAACCATTACATTCTATTCTATTTCATTTTATTCTATTAAAAACTTTACCTCCACCTAAATATAATATTAATAGTCAGTTTTAACTTAATTGCAATTTCACATGTATTTATATTTGTTCCCATTTCCACTGTAAAAAAAAAAAAAAAAGATTAACAAGATTCTCCGCAATATTTGTCACCTGTTGTAAGGAGTTATCTGCCCACTCAAAGTGGTAGAGCTAATTATATTGATATCAGGGTTCTTCTTGAAAGCCAGGCCATTGCATTGATCGGTGGTCCTTGGCCCGCGACTCTGCGAATTTCTGGACATTGACTTTTCGAGGCGGAATCGACGAAGTTTGGGATTTTTTGGTTCCATCAGCAGCCATTATTAAGTTATTAGAATATATTCACTCTAAATTTGGCATCACAGTCCGTCGGTTGATAGTGACAACGGATGGGTTCTAGTAGAGAAATGGGGAGTAAACCATGGAAGATAATATCAAGACCATTGCTTGAAACAATTCTCAACAATCACGCCCACCACCACCGTGTTCCTCAGCCTCTCATCTTGCACGGCCCTCGCGGCGTCGGCAAAACAACCCTCATTCTCGACCGTATTATTCTCAATCCTCAAGCTGAAGCGGCTTTGTTGAGAGAGAGCGCTAACGCTTAAGATTTTTGTCTTTGTGCAGGTCTCCTCGATGATTGGAACAAAGGTCCAAACGTCACTGGCTACGTGGACTTTGCTCAGTCTATCAAAGACCATCATCCGCTACATAACAACTCGTTTCCATGGGGATCTTGGTCCACCTGCGACCCTCCAACTCTCACGTATTGCAAAACCCAGCTCGAAAATTGCCTTGAATCAATGGCCGAGAAGGGAATTCAGCTGGGCACCATTACTTCCACTCAAATCTTCAACACTCTCACGAAATGGCACCGACTTGACACTGCCCTTCGCCGCATAATCCTCCAGAATAATTCCAACGCTACGACGTGGCCACGGAATGCGATTACTGCTAAAGTTTCGACTTCGGTTTTATGGGACCGAGCAATTTTCGCACTATCTGCTCGATTAAATGCAAAAGAGATTGATGAGATTCTGGGATTTGAGAAGAAAGGGATGAGCTTGTCGATGGAGGAGGCTTCTTATATGAGAGAGGCGATTGTTGCATTGAGACTCGCAAAAGAAGTCGTAAAATTACAGCACCAGTGGAGAGCTAATGCCATCGCTTATTTGAATAGAACTGGGGGGTTTTCGAGGTCGTTAGCAAATTCGTGTACTGATTGGCCTTGCTTGTTGCTTGAATTACTATCACAAGCTGCCGAGACTGATTTATTTCAGGTGCTTGAGTTGAAAAATTAGCATTTACGTTTTGCTGAGATGGTACATTGAATTGAACATTGCTTTATCTCTTGACATTGCTTTAATTAACTGACAGCCAAAGCTGGTACTAAACAATATTGAAGTTCTTAAAAGCTCTACTCTGATTGACAACTCATTGGTGTCTGCATCTATATATCATGACAATCTGCTGTGGAGAATAGTTGCTTTGGGTGCAAATGAGAGGTGCCTGCCTGTTATACTTGTAACATCTGATAGGTGAAGTTCATTCCTGCACAGCTATTCTTCAGCGTATTGCTTCTTGTACTAGGCTGCTTGATAAGCCTTTTGTTAGACTTTGTTCTAATTGATTTCGTGTGAAGTCAATCAAATTTTTGTTTGTTGCCTTTTCCTATGTGCATAGTAACTCTGAGTTTCACTGGATGATAATTTCATCATGCCTCTTCTTCATGTCAGTATCTTGAAACTTAGTTAAAATTATCAACCACATAAACGCTAGTATTCTATATAATTTCTGTTGTGTCCATTCATAAACAATAGTCGGTTTACATGGCCATTCTGCACTAGCAACTCTTGTCATGCTTATTTACATGTTAGTGAAAAGTTTTAACCTTGTTGCTTCATACAACAAATGTTCATAAGATTTTATTTCCTTCTCCCTCTATTGTTACAGCTACTATTCATACCAGGCATTTGCAGATTTTGGATATCCGAACATATTCATTTCTCGGGAGGTACCTAAATTCAAATTTCTACAACTACTACCATTAGCATCCCTGTTGCTTCTACTTAATGTAAACATGTATGTGCTTGCACTTTCTTTCTTACCCCAAGTCTTACAGAATTCTGTTAATGTTGAATACCTGTTGAATTCAGGAAATCAATTCCATTTTGGAAATGAGTAACAGCAAAGTTTCAGTTATTGCTTTGCTCCTTGGACTTCCTTTTCAGTATTTTCATCCCAGTCAGAAGACATTGTTTGGCTAAACTACTGGATGTTGCTCTTACTGTATAATCACATTTTAAGTACTTTGTGACAAATAAATCCTTTTTCATTCTATCGTGGTTATAGCATGCATGTATGCTTTCTTCTCTAGGAACTCGATGCATTTTTGTGTACAAACATATTATTTAGTTCTGATGATATTTTATGGTTCGGTAGTTTCTATTTTCAGTTGAAGGGTGAAGGCTTGTTATCTACTTGCATTTATTGGTGAATTGGGTGCTTATTGCTCATTGAAATATCTTCATCTACAGAATTTTGGCTGGACTCCTGAAGAAGCTAAAATGCATATGGTTGACAATTACTTCAATTATTCAGAAGTGAGAAACTTTTGTTCAGCATCTATTTCTAACTTTTGCAATTATTCAGAAGTGAGAAACTTTTGTTCAGCATCTATTTCTAACTTTTGCTAGCAATGAAAGTATGTTTATCTATGTTGAATTTGCAGTGGACAGTAGTTGTCGAGGTTCTTGGATCAAACCCTCGTCATCTTTTTGAGCTTTATGCACTAAAACAAGGCAACTATTACCAGAAGTAAGACCTTTACTTTTTAATATGGTGTACTTTGTGGAATATATTTAGACTAATGATAGCAGAGAGTATGTATTTAGAAATTGACTTCTTTCCTCTTTCATACCCAGCATACGAATTTATTTGAGTCCATGCAGACCAATGATGAGATTTAATCTTTCCTTCATATGTACACGTGCAAAAGCATATTGATATTCAATGTGCATGTTTGCAAGAATTTTAGAATTTTGATTGATTTTTCTTTAGTTTTCTCTTTAGTATATTCACTTTCAATCAGCCTTCACACATGGCATGTGATTCCTCATTCTTTGTACTTATCACTTGCATAGCTTTTTTGGAAATATCTGTAACTTGGAATACTGATTGCCATTCATTGGAAGTATGAAATTCAAACAGTTCCATACTAATAATGGAAAATTATGTCTTTTTTCCCACCGTATAATGTAGGATGCTGGAAGACAAGTCTAACACATTTGAGGACATTGTAGATGCATATTTAGCATATTTGCAGGTACATTCCTAATGCTACTCTCTGGTGTCCTTGTAGTCTGATTTTCTATCTACAATCCATGATAGTTGTCAATTTTGCCATTTATTTGATTTTTGTGACCTCGAAGGCTCAACAAAAGAAATTGTGCTCTTTACCTAATCCTTTGTATAATATTTTTATCAATTCATTTTCAAATGTGTGGGCTATGAACAGTAGGTTATTGTTAAGCATGCCCAATTATTAGATTCTTTCATTTGATGTTACGATGTATAAGACTAATATTTCAAATTTAACAGATGTTACGTAATTTATACCACTCTCTGGGGTTACATATATTATCTGTTGTTAAATGAAGGATGTAAATCAGTGCTAACTTGGCCAGAGGGAAAAGAATATCACTATACTTGCTTTAGTAACAAGTTTACTTTCTATAGATCTAAATAATAGTGATTTAATAGTGACATTTTCATGGTCACCTGTTTTATTGGTCCTGTTAGTAACATTGTGTTTAATTAAGCCATGCGTTGATACAAAATCTTTGTTTTTCTTCATTTATGAGATTAATAAGTTTCATTTTTTCAATGCTTTAGATTAATGTTGTGAATCCTGCAATGGATAACGCACTAGCTCAACTACAGAAGTTTGCTGATGACGCTCGAAAAGGAAAATTTCCAAAAGAAAGATTTCATTTTGGTTCACCTTGGAGACATCCTCCAAAAACAGAAGATTTCAATCTGAACCATAATTGGGCTAAGCTTCAACTCATGGATTTTGTTCAATCTTTTGTGAATACAGAGTTTGGGGTAACCTCTCTGACCCCACCCCCCCCAGTCAACACTTCGTTTTCCATTTGTCTCTACCTTTTAATTAGCCCTTTGTGAGAAAAAAAAATGATTTTCTTTTCAGGTCTGTATGATATCTTTTAAATCAGCTTGTAACTTGTAACTAATACAAAACTTTGGACTATCCTTGCATGAGGCATATTTGTGTGTGATAAACTGTCCTCAAGTACCTGCTGCTGTTCCTACTGGTATTTTATAGCTGTATTTTGTGTTTCTAAGTTTATTTGCATTGCAATGTAGGTTAATTATCTAGCTGATGTAAGCCTTGAGATCATGGAAGATCCTTGTGTTCTTGCATTAATAGAGGTATTCTTTCTTTGGGGTATCTTTGCATTTTGATTTCCTTGCAAGGCATGCCCTCCCATGTTCACATTACATCTTGCTGTATGTTTTACTTTGTGTTTCAATTGATCATCATGTTTCTAAATCTGTTGACAATTATCCACTGCCAGAATGAGACTTTGAAGTTAGATAATTTTCTCTCTCCTGTAGTAGTAGTTCCTTGTCTTTGACTCTAATTCTTGTTAATGCATAGAATGCCTTGCAGCTTTCAAATGTTCACTTGTTCCTTGGTGTGACATCTAATGCTCATATCACTTGTAATGTTTGAGATTTATAGATTGCTCATAATTTCCTAGGTCGGTTTGCTTTATGTTCAACGGGATCCGTCCTTCATTCGCCCAGTATCCAGAGGTATTGAAAGATGCCTTGTTAGATGGTAAGCAATCTTTGTTTATTTGGATAATAATATTACTTGGTATGATGGTTGAAGTCTCCTACGTTTAAGCTAATTTTTCATTTGTCAGTTATTTCATCTCTGTCTCTCTCTTTCTAATTTGAAAAGGAGCTGAAAGTGCTAGATGCTGAAAACATCTTGTTGTTGGGTTACAGGCTTGTCCAGGAGCGGATGCACATGAGTTTTCACAAAAAGCTCCAGTTTCTGTGGCATCGCATTATTCGTGGCCGTAGCTATCGACATTTAATGCAACAAGAGGGCTACAACAAATGAAGACATGGTATGTTTTTCTCCAAGTTCACAATGTCACATCTGTAATTCTACATATGTTTGTTTGCAACTATTTAAAAATCATGGCTACTTGGATGTTATCTTCTATTCATAAATCATAAGGTAGACAAGAAACACAAGTCCGTGGTATTTACTTGAGAAGAAATGATAATTTCATCACTTGGCGCTAATTTGAGGTCCTTAGAGATGAGATTGATGCGGGAATTGTAGATCCAGTACTGAAACAAAGAGAACCTGCTTAGAATGTTAAATGAGAGAATATGCTTATTTTAAAGTTCTAAGGTGAAACATTCTCATTGTAATTCCATCTTCTTCGTAATTTGTAAAATGCATAACATTTTCAACATTTAGAAACCTTTTCTGTTGAAGATGTCTTCAGCTATACGTGATTCCTTTTCTCAATCAGTTAATGTCAGTCAATTATCTGCTACTTTACTTTACCATCATGTAGTTACCGGAGTCAACTCTATATTGATCGCTTATCCTGTTGGATTAATTTACTAATTAAAAGGAATCTGAAATACAATATGAAATTATCTATTCAAAATCTAATTGAAAGCTTTTTCAGAACCTTACTATTTTTTTCAAGTATGTAGTTTAACTGTCCTTAGCTTCAAATGCTGTGAAGAGAAAATTTTGATTGCTGTAATCTTACTCTCATCATACACCTTAGTAGGTCATTACGTTACTTCTTGTATTTGACTCATGATACTTATAATATAAATCTAAAAGATAGTTTCATTTTCAGTGGTTTATGCTTAATCCAACTTGGTAGTTAAGTGTCATGGACAGCATTCAAAGTTGGATTGTTTGTCAGTAGTTAAAGAGCATTTTCTTTTTTGGCAGCACTTCCCTTGTTGGTGATCTAGTTGGGTGAATTCCACTGTAGGTTGCTATCGCTCAAGCCTTTAAGCTTAAATTATAATGGGGCTCCGGTTCAGTAGTGGAAGACAACATGCGGATACATCTGACATTGGAGGATGACATTCTTGAGATTAACTGCGCTGTAGCAGTCATCCCCAATCCCATGAACTGATCAAGAATTTTAAGTCAACTTTAACTAAGAGGCACAACTCTTCCTAACCATTTAATTCAGTGGCAACTCAGGTAGAGTCGAGTAGGGAACATTCTTAGCTTCCTTTTGACTTGAAATTATAGGTGTATAATGTTGTACTCTGCTCAATGATAACTTGTGTGTGTTTTTTTCAGAGGGCAGACACGCACATTTGATGTATACATCACTGCTTGAGTGCCAAAGAGTACGATGAGCCTTTTGTAATGTGAGATGTATTGGAGCTTTAGTATTATGATTAAACTTACTGATATGCTTAGCCATTTAACCAGGTAGATAATGAATATGCTTAACCTTATTTCTCGTCTGGGTCTATTCAATAGTCCTACACGCCTGTAAAACATTTCCGGAGCCAAGCATGCGACTCTGGAACCTAGGGAGATGCTAAATACCTGTCATGGCTTAGATGATCGATATACACTATATTGTTTTCTACTACTTCGTTCCTCGCCAATTAATTCTTTTTGAACATACTCAACATCCTGAAAGCCATGTATCAATTCATGTCTAAACATATACGTTACATAGACAAAATATAAACATACGAACTTAATAAAAAGCAAGAAGAAGATGGGAGCAGCAACATTCTCTGCTTACCATGTCCACTTCTCAGTTGTTTAATGGGTAGAAGTACACTAACTACCTCACTAAAACGCAATGGGTTGTGAGAATTAAGAGAGATTTATGTTGTTTTCTTTTGCTTTCCATTCGACATTAACAAATAAAAGAACAAGATGCTAAGATAATCAATAGATAAAGAACAGGTCTGGCCGTCGAAGTGAGAATAATGAACACTAAAAAGGAATAATGAATACTAAAAAGGAGTTCCAAAAATGATTTTAAGTTAATACTAAAAAGGAGTTCCATAAATGATTTTAAGTCACTCGCTCAAAATTACTCCAAGCACAAATGTACCTTCTTCAATTATAGCCTCAGATCTTCTATTCGTTCTTTATCTTAACAAATGTCTCAGGCAAGGTGCAGAATCACACTAACCATATCAAGAATGTTCAAACTCCCAAAGTCCACAAATATATCCTTCAAAAAAGCATTCTAAACAACCAAGGATGAAAGGATTTAGCATGAAGCAAAGAACTTCTGGTACTCACCATAAGTCGATGAACACTGTCCCCAAAAGAGAAGAAACCTATAATCCCGTTTTCCAAATAATACACTACATTACAGCGGTTCAATTTTTTGCAGATGGAAGAGATTTACAAGGAATAAAAACTAAAGAGAATGCGGCCATGATGGAACAAGCTCTCCACTCCTTCGGGGCAACCTAATCATCCCAACTGAAAACTATGTCACACTCAAATCACCACTCATGCCAATGTATAATCTCCTTCGGCAGCATTTTCTTTAATGAGATGATAGGTTCCTGGAATATAGCATCGTGCAAATGTTGTAAGATGGAGGACTAGTGCAGCAAACAAAAGCTATACATTAACCAAAAGACTTATCAGATTTGCTGCTTCAACGTCACGTTGCCTATCTCAATAGCAGACTTGGGCCGATAATGTTCATCTGTATCAACCTCTTCAATTTCCTGTGGAAGTACATCATTTGCAAGACAGATATAATATTCAGTATGATGCTTATCAGTGAATAAAATACATGACTGGTAAGAGCATCTATCCAACTATGATATGAGACATCTCTGAGAGATGAACATAACAATAATAACAACCTAGTAGAAATCCCGCTAACTAAGAGTCGAACACAATGTGATATATATCAATATCCAAAAGTAACCCACACTTTTAGTTTGCATCACTCTCTCAAATAGGTTAACACAAATCACACTCCTATTGTTGGTACAAGACAAAGGCCCCATCTGTAACAAATGCATTCATCACGGAGGTCATTACATCTAAGTTGTGTCAACGTCCACATTGTGGTGTTAATTAAAACCATAGAGGATATAAAAACGACTAAAATAGAAAAGGTGAGAATATCCCAAAGGTATCTCACTTCAACTAGAAAGAACTGAAATTGTTTCACCTGAACAACATCTTCTCCCTTGACAACTCGTCCAAAAACTATTAGCTTCTCACTCAGATCAGGAATTGGTGCAGTAGTAATGAAGAGCTCAAACCCTTGGTCATCATCTTTTGCTTTTGAAGTACCAAGCATAAATGCTTCATGCTTCAAACTGGAGCAAAAATACCAAAAATCCACATTAAGTTCTACCAAGGGGACACTGAGACAACTGGCATAGTAGTAATTAAAAGGAAAAATGCCAGAGGGATATAACTATAGCCAGTAACCTTGTATCAAGCTTACTGGACTGCTTCCCTCTTAAAGTCCAATCTTCTGCGTGAAGATTGTTTACATCGCCTGCTTGAATCACATAATTCTTTATTACTCGATGGAAACGCATCCCCTTAAAGTGTCCTTTTTTACTGCAAAACCAGTATCCATTGTTAGTTAGTGATCCCAAGTCCCTTCTTCCATGAGATGTTGGCACCACTTCATCTCTTGTGGACTGCAGAGGAAGGGACTCAACAAGAAGAGGCATGTACGATAAGAGAAGCAAAGAGGAGGAATGTATGATGAGAGGAGAAAGGAGGGCAAACCCCCATATAGGGAACATGCACTCATGGATGTGTAAATAAATGAGTAATATCTGAACAACTTACTTGCACAAGATATTATTGATTAGCTTGCTTAAACTTGTGCAGGGATCAACATATAAACTTTAGTAGTAATGACCAATTGGTTGTGACGAATGTCAGTTGTTTTAAGTGATCTTAAACACAATATTCACATGTTGTAAGACACTTTTTGCAGCTCTGATGCCAGTAAAATGACAAAATTTCAGAAGGAACATCACAGATCACAAAATGAAGAACTATCGTGGCTCTTTTAATACAATGAGGGAAGTAGGAGGCAAGAGAACAAATTTGCTAAGCTAAATTGTAAGGAATACATATTTATAGTAAGATAATCAATAGATAAAGAACAGATCTGGCTGCAGAAGTGAGGATGATGAGCACTAAATAAGGAGTTCCATAAATTATTTTAAAGTTAATACTAAAAAGGGGTTCCATAAATCATTTTAAGTCACTCGCTCAAAATTACTCCAAGCACAAATGTACCTTCTTCAGTTATAGCTTCAGATCTTCTATTCGTTCTTTATCTTAACACATGAGTTTCAGTATCCATGTCTCAGGCAAGGTGCACAATCACACAAACTATATCAAGAGATACAGCTAATGTTCAAATTCCCAAGTCAACAAATATATCCTTCAAAAAGCATTCTAAACAGCCAAGGATGAAAGGATTTAGTATGGAGCTAAGAGCTTCTGGTACTCACCATAAGTTGATGAACTTGTAAACAACTCCAGGAGAACTATCCTTGAAAAGTTCCACAGTTATTGAACCTTTTGATGTACTGAAAATCTAATAAAACAAGGGGGCAAAACTGTTAAACACATGTACAACTTAACGAAAAATCATAACAGAGGACAACAAATATTAGCAGTGCAAGCATAACTGGAGTGGCAAAGGATAAATTCATCATCAAGTACAAGGGATGTAGCCCGCCCCCTTTCTCCCTCGTTAAAAATCAGTGGTGTCAAATGCTCCAACTCTAACTGGGTATCTGTATCCTACTAATAATGCAATGGTTATCGGTGACCTAAATAATTGACCATCCAACAAATACTGTAGCGCAATTCGTCTCTTTTCTATTTGCTGGGATGTTAGCATACTTTAATGACCGATATATTCTTCTAGGTAAATAGAAACAGGTGCTTCTGATTTATGTGCTTTTGAGGACAACAGCATTAAGACCATAATACCTCAGAATATTAGGTGAATTATCCTTAATAAGATTTTAACCAAACCTAGAATCATGAAGCAAAGTGACAAGCGACTTAAACAGAGAACCAGCAAAATTACAATGTCTGATACTCTGATCACAAAAGGAACATACAGCATATCCAGGGAAGTTTGCTTTCTTTGAATCCACAAAAGCCTGATCAACCTACAGCGCATAAAGAAACAGATCCATGAAACACAATCTCACAAAAGAAATGAACCTTGAAACACCAATAACAGCACCAGTTGAAACATTATACCAGCCATAGGTTGGAAACTTGAAACGTGAAAAAAGAAAATAAAATTGTAGAAAAATTTAGGATTTCAGAAAAGACATAGAGAAGGACAACAGTACCTCGTAACCTGATTCACCCTTCTGCGCCTGGATTCTTGACCTAAATAGAAGATAAACAGATACGTCTTAAAATGGAAACAAACAACTTATCAAAGATTACTAACATCATCATTCTTTGCATTTAATTAAAATCTCCAACCTAAAAATTGATCTCGTACTACCACTCGGACTTGTCCAAATAATTAATAGTTACAAGCAACTTTTCCACGCGCACACACAAAAAAGGAAAAAACGATAATCTCTGCAATACATAAAATACTGCAAATAACAAAAATGTTATCCAAGGCACGTAACAGATTAGGTCAGTAAATGTAAAAAAAATAAAACTCAGACCTTATCGACCAGTGTCTGTACGTAGAATACAAGAGAAAGAGACCCAGAAGAATAATCAAAGTGCAAGGAAAGATGGTGGCCGGACTAATTCGACTCGGTGCCTTCTTCTTTTTGCTCTGTTGCAACAAAGCCTGAGGTTTAATCCTCGCCATCGACCTTCTCCACGCGAACTCGGGAAATTTCAACAAATTCGACTTGAATTTCAAGCGGAACAGGCCAGAAGAACAGGATTTTGAAACCTTCTCTTTTTCTTTTTCGTAATTTAACAATACTACAATACAAGAGACTAAATTGGTCTTTATTGTCTGTACTCGTTGGGCCAGGTTTCAAATTCCAGTGGACCTGGCCTGATTGTTTCAATAGAGTTAAAGATATTCCAGTGGACCTGGCCTTATGGTCTTTTAAGCCCTAATTGTAGCTAAATATGGAAAATGCGTTCGATTATGCCATGAATTTAGACCTAATGAGAATAGATAAAATAGGAAGGGGTTACGAATCTAGAAATACCAAAAATTTCTATACTTGGTCAAATAAATAAACTGGAGCTTGGTTCACAAAGAAGAGTGTATTGGTGTATTAGCTTTAGTAAAGTCACTTTCTCGAGTCTATAGCCTGGTTTAAGGCCCCACTATTTTCAGGTTATTCTATAATGAAAATGGCTAAACCTAACCCTAATCCCCTTCTTAAGGCACCCTTCAAGGTTTTCAATTTTCTTACAGTGAAGGTTGGTTTTCTTGAGTTAGTTAAAAAAATTTAGGATACATAGGCTAAAGGATGCGAAGTTTATCAACTGTTAAGAAAGTTGTAGACGATTCAGGATATGCTTAAGACTTTTTACAAGACAATTGCTTATAAAACGAGAATGGTTCTCTAAACTACCAAGGAGAGCCTAAGAAGGTCACAGGAAGAATGTTACCATAACCCGAACAATCATGTGCTAATATCATATGAAATCAAGTTGGAGGAATATGACCTTGCTCTACAAAGGCATACCTAGGCAAAAAGATATGGTGGAATGGTCAAGGAGGGGATACTAACTCCAACTTCTTTCAATGTGATCTTAGCCAAGAGGAACGTGAACAAAATTGGTTGTCTTATAGATGAGGATGGGCACCTTATTAAAAACAAAGATCAGATACAAAAATTAGTTGTTAGTTACTATCAGGAGACGAGGAAGTTACTAACCAAAGCAGTAATATACTAGGAGATTAAGGAGACCATGTTCAACCTTAATCAGAATAAATCTCTTAGGTCTAATAGGTTCAACGCTTATTTCTTTCAAACCTCTTGGAGTATCACTGGTAAATTAGTCAATGAAATAGGACATGAATTCTTTAGAAATAGAAAAATATTAAAGGAGTTGAATAAAACCCACATTTGCCTAAGCAATCTAAATAACTATCGCCCAATTTCCTCAAGGAAATTGATATTTTTCCTTTAATATCAATTTCCTTATCCTTAGGGTGCCTATAACCTCAAGGAAACAAAAATATGAAGACCATATTCTTCTCTTAAAGATGTTTAAAAAGAGGATCAATCCTTGGCATAATAAGTCACTGTCAATGGCAAGGAGGCTTTAGCTAATTCAATTAGTATTGAGAAATATACACACTTACTGGAGGACTCGCTTATTTATGCCTAGTAGAATGAATAAGGAAATTGAGAGATGTATGAAAAAATTATTATTGTCAGGCATGGCGAATGATTACAAAGAAGCTAAAGTCAAATAGTTGGACCTTTATGTACCGAAACAAAAAGGGTACCCACTCATGGGTAGCCTAGTGGTAGAAAGGGGGAGAGGATTGTGAGAGGTTGTGGGTTAGAACTTTGAGAGGAGCAGCTTCTATTTAAGGTAATGTAATCCCCCTGGTGATGACGACCTATCCTGGATGCAGGTACCTCTGATACTGACTAAGATCAGACCCGAATTTACCTATCTATGAGTCTGAGTAGGCGACTCATAGGTCCTAGATAGTCGGACCAAGCCCGAACCCTGAGTTATCAAAAAAAAAAAAAAGGTGAGTGGAGCTAGCTACATTGTAGGCTATCCAATCATACTCTAATCTCTAAGAAGATCAAGAGGGCATTTAAGGATAAGGAAGTATTATGGATAAAATTGATTCATGAGTACTACTTGAGAGACCAAAGCTTTTGGCAGTTGGAAACTAAAAGGGAGCATTCCCAGTGTTTTACTTGGATGATTAGAAAGAGGGATCAAATCTACCCCTATGTCAAATACAAGTAAGGAGTGGGAGCTCAACCTGGTTATAATATGATAATTAGACAACTCATTGTCCAGTACACGTGAGAGGGTCAATTCCCTGAGAATCAAAATTCCGTCTAAGGTTAAGGAAGTAATTCAAGGCAACAAGTGGAGATACAACTTCAAGGGTTCCAACTACTTGGAGCAGCTAATCCCTTATTACAATTCGGATAGTAGGGAGGATATCTTTGAATGTCGAGTAACACCCTCCAATTCAATAATGCTTCTTGTCTAGGATTATACAGAGATATATCTCTAAGTGGCAAGGATACAATGGAGACTATCCCACATCTCTTCTTTCAACTGTCATTACTCATCCACAGTTTGGTCCAAAATATAACATCTGATGAATGTGTTTTGTATTACAACTGATTGGCAGGAAATAATTAACTGGGCTAGTCAAACATACGTGAGATTGAAGGGTAATACAATTATCTCCTACACAACTTTCAAGTGTTACATCTACTTAATATGGTGGGAATGAAATCAGACTCTTTAGAGGAAAATCGATAAAAAGACACTTGTTTACCCATAATATGGAGAAATTCTTCATGGCCACAAAATGCATC
>JANKYF010000004.1:11814337-11826522 GCA_029829435.1 Erythroxylum hondense | reverse complement strand
TTATAACTTTAAAAGTGTTTGAATTATTAAAATTGAGTAAACAATAAACATGGCACTCTTTATTATAATTTTGTTGTTTGTAAAATTCTTAAAATTTATCTAAAGAACATATCATGGTATGTAACATGATTTGTTCTAATTTTAATAATATATTTATTAAAATAATTCAAAAATTAATAATTTTTTATTAACTGTAAGATATTTGTAATGTAATTTCAAGAAATAAAGATATACTTTAGAATAAGTAAAATTAAGGCAGATTTAGACTAGTTACTTTTAAAATTTTGATGGCAAGGGGGGGAAAGTACAATTGTACAAAGTTGTGGTCTCTGTAAAGAAAGACTACTTTTTCGAATCAGGTGGAATGGTGACGTAGTTTCCAACTTTTGGGTACCACCTACCGGGTTACTTTCCAACTTCTGGGAACTCATATGTACCCAAGTACAATAAACAACGAATTGTAAAGACAAGAAAGTAATCAAAGTACAAAACTGACTAGTACAACCTTCAACTGACAGTACAATCTTGTGGTATCCTAAAGACCATCTCCCTCGGCGTCCACGGGGACAAATTGGGTATTTGCATTCCTGGATCTAGCAGCTATGAAAGCCGCAAATGCGGAAAGGCATAGTGCTCCTACCGAAAAAAGAAGGGAGAAAGCACTGGCAATGTCTTGTGAACCGTGGGATGATAGCTTGGCTAGCATGGACCTGGCTGGATGGATGTCTAATGGTATCCAATCACAGCTAGCAGAATAGTGTCCAGAGCCATGCCACGGGTTCCCATCAACAGGATACCAAAATGCAACAGACATCTTGCCAGGTACCCCTATCGTAAACTGTGCATCCTACATAATTGGAGAATCAGACATAGAACTCATTAGACCCATCCAGGAAATATTCCCCAACATAATGCATAAAGAATAGTCCAAGAGAGTCCTCAATTTGAAGTGTTAGTCAGTAGTCTCTTAAATCCAATGTAGGCTATAGCAGTACATAAAAAGCAAGGCTGTTGCAGTATATAAGGAGCAGAATAAGCTCCACCAAATTCTTCAATATTTTATGATTGAACTATAGATATTCACACGTAATATTTACAAAATCTTGTGATTTGGATTAAGAATAAACAAGGACTTGTTAGAAGGCTTGCTAAATATTCACCCTATTAATATTTATAGTATTTGTATCAGTGCGAATAAGCAATCTCAGACTTGGACAAGGATTCTTATGGCATTATAAGACAACATTTAAAACAATCAAGCTAGACATCTAGCAGCCAAAATCTGGATGACAGATTAAGTGTCTAACCTGCTGAAGTCGATCCATGGTTCTTAATGGCCTGGAGAACTCAAAGGAATATGTGCCCGCCTTACCAGCTGATGAATAAGGACTGTCTGCCTTCACAAAACCTAGTACCAAAATTGAAACCATATTTAAAAGGAAACAGAGAAGAAAAATCTAGCAGTGAAATAGATCATAATCCAACACCTGAAAACACAGACAAGAAGCTACCAGAAACTGCTTGAAATAATTTTGATAAAAGGTTCATAAGTTGCAAAAAGTTCATTATTCTACTCTTTCATTCCTTGTTTCACTTCTACTTCAAAAAGACTACACTGGCCATAGATTAGACGAACACTTCTATAAGATAAGAAATTAAAAGCACATTTATCATTTGTAGTGTATATACCATGGATGAGTCACTCTTGCATGTTCTTATGTAATATACATGAACTGTTTGTTTATCCCTTGGTTCTCTGACAAGTGTCACATAAGCTTTCTCATCCATAGCAACATAAATCATGGTCTTAAATTTTCTTGACTTTTTATGTTCCACATCAGGTCATGCTATGTATTTGAATTGGACTCAATTGTACACTATGCCCACATAGAAACATTGGTGAATAATTACATAATTGAAAGAAAAAACAAAGAGACACTACCTGAGTGAACAGTAAAGCTGCTGTGCCACCAGGCCCCTTTCCAGTCATTCAGTGCAGTTGAGTCATTGCCTAAAATGGGAAAAACAACTGTCAACAGTCTGATCGTTAATTACTGTATCTCCCCTATAAGAAGACTAAATTCATAAACACAACCACAAGCAGAGGAAGTTGAACTGAAATAGCCATATTATCAACTTTTTCAAACTGAATTATACTCATCAAGGAAGAACATCTTACATGTTAAATGAATGCAATTGAAGTGTCAAACAAAAAACTACCATGAACAGTTAACCACCACCAAGAAAAAGATATAACAGAAGTCTAGTCATAAAAAGTCTACAATGCTTTTGTTCATCCTTGCACCTATACTTTCAACAGGCGAGAGAAACATGCCATATGCTCCCTATAGGGGTCAAAATTTGGGGTAAGTCCTTGAGCCACAACTGCAGGTATTCCAAATTCTAGAATCAATGTCATGTTAAGTAGCCTTTCTTTTTTCATATTGGTCCTTACTGCAATAAGTGTTGTCAAATGTTCAAGTATCATTAGGGAACGGTCAATTTAAATTTGAAGTAAATTGTGAGGGATAAATACGCAGGAGGAAACCAGTAACTAAGCTAACTTGGAAAGTATAACGATTTGATACTTAAGATGTCATAAATAAACCACAGGGTATCATAACAGCCTGAATCAGCACATTTAGAATCAGTATCAGGATCAAGCATCAGCGATGGGAGTCAAGGGTTTCAATTTAAGGATTTCAATTAAAAATGGAAAAAGGGGGGAAAAAAAAAAAAGAACAGAAAAGACCTACGGAGGTGAAACGATAACTACTTCACAAAATAAATGGGAGTTAAAGTGATTTGAAGTTAGTCTAGTATGAATAATAATACAGATAAGTTACCAACACAAAAATAGTAGAACATTCTAAAGAAATGGAAATGTCAATGCAGATGTCTAACAATTTAGATAAAAGTACAATCTAGCCATTTAGTGATTAACATATCAACAAAAGTTTATCCCATTGAGCATGAATGTCCACAAAAGTTTGAAATTGACAATTTCAAAGAAAAGCTTTGACTTTGTGGGAGCATATCATCAATATTATGAACCTCTCATGGCACCCTTTTTGACACTTTATTTAGTGCGTTATGCACTACTTTATTCTGCACTCTTAAAGCTAGCTCCATCTGTTTCATATGATGTCAACAAGTTTCATTTTCCATTAACTGACACTAACATAAATCACAGAAGTACCTGAAGGACCAGTGCCATCAAGATATCTACAGTGCGGATTCCATGCATACAGATCAACCAAATGGCCAAAACTGTTCAAACAAACCAATACACCACAGATTGATTTAAGTTAAATGAGTGTGTTATGCAAGCATGAACTCTCAAACCTTGTCAATCAATTTTGTTGATGGTAAAGAAGTAAATAATACCCAACCTGTCACCACCATTTCCATTTCTGTTGTCTATTGGATTTCCACCATATAATCGTCCTGGAATGGCATTTCCAATTGAGAAATGCATGATATCAACCTCAAATCCCTTGCAAGTCGTGTTGGTACAAGTGTCAGATCCGTCCTTGCAACCTCCCATCTAAACCAAACGAGTTTGTTGAGGTTAATAAAAAGATAATTGAATATAAACTTGCAATAAGACAAGTAAAGTGCATTATACAGGAAGACACTTACTCTGTGGTAGGTAGCATCATCACCAATTTGAAACATGAGAGCCACAGATGGGCATTTGCTGTTATCGCTGCAACAAATAAACTAAATTCAATTTGATAAATACATTTGAGGTCGAGAATTCTAAACTCAAACACCCCATTCACCTAAGTCTTCACTCCAATAAATACAAACAAAAGGACCAAAAATTGGCTCCCCTAAATACAAACAAAAGCTATAGTTACGTATAAGAATCATAAAGTACAAGGAGTCTGAGGTAGTCATAGAAACATCTCAATTTGGTATTTCTAATAATAGTAGCCATTCTAATTTATGAAACAAACACAGAATAAGCAATTCCAACTACAGCTTTAACCCATGAAATGTCACTAGTGATGAAACTACAGAAAGATATTGATAGTTCCAAACATTCAACTCAGCCAATTAAAATAGCATCATAGAATCACTAAAATACATGACCAAAAACAAGCTACGGTCTGATTCCAAATCATCCAAAAGCAAGACTATGTCAAACATAAACTCAAATCCGACAAAATAATCTTGGAAAAAATCAGATCTTCTCCTTTATCCATTACTTTCCAGAAACACCACTTACCCTGTCGTGTACGCATATTCTCCATCAACTTGCAATAAAAAGTAGATATTATGACCATCATGCACAGCCTGCGAAAAAGGATCTCACATTTATCTCAAAACACCACGTGACAAAATCTAACTTTATCCAGATTATCACCCATTTTCAAGACAAGCCGAATCCAATATATGGAAACGGAAAAATGGATACTTTTAGTTCACATTTTTAAAGATTTGAATTATAAAAAAAAACCTTAACGGTCATTTCGCCGCCGGTATACTCTTTATCGGCATCTGGGTCAAGGGCCGGAAGAAGAGGGAACTCGAAGCCGTCAATGTCCTTCCAATCTTCGGCATGTCCATCGACGGTGACGATGCCGGGATTAAACCCAGCAACCACGGGAATCCCCGAGTCCGACCCGCATGTCCAGGGACCCGACTCCTGATGGGCGACGACCGGCGCGGTTAAGGCGGGGCCCAGAACCAGCAGCGCCAAAAGGGCTGGAAGCATTGTTGTAGAGAGGGAAGAAGAAAATTCCAAGGTAGACCGAGACTGGCTCTGGATGGCTTGTTACTGAAATGCATCCCTCCCTCCGTGCTGTCGAATAAATTCGTGCTTTTGAGTGTTGACTCTCTCTCAAGCTGTTAAAATAATGGCACCGTCATTTGTTTACGAGCTAAGAAAGTAACTTTTTTTCTTTTTATTATATAATATTTTTATATGATCCAAATATTACGCACAACACAGGAACCTTCTTTTTCCATTTTGGCACGAGGTAAACGGCTCAAGATTTTCTGCTTATGAAACAAAAATAAGTAATCAGGTCCCGTGGTAAACTATGAACAACTCGGCGTTCAAGTGAATTAGTAAAAGTCTCTTTTAATTTAAGTGAGGTTACGAATTTAAACCGTTTTTATGTATGTAATTATTTAAAATTTAAGACCAAAGTTTTAGTTCCAGCAAAAGATTTACTCGATTCGAACGAGAATTAATCTGAAAATAGATAACTTAAAATTACCTTCTCATAATTAGGACTCTTTTAAAATATCTTGTGCGAAAAAAAGTTAGAAAATGGGTCTTGTTTGAATCAAATCACTCTAAGACGTGTGTGTACGTTGGGCCTTTGATGATGTTAGCGACTTGTGAATTATCTTTCTATAGGTTGCCATGTTTGACCAAAGGTAGAGTTTGGATCTCCATCTGAATTGGAATTAGGAAAATTTTGTAATTAAAAAAAGTAATGGTTGCTTCTAGGATAAGCTATTACAGGCGTACTAATCGCAAACAGTATGCAGTTGTTGAGTTAAACGACTTGGACAGGTGGCAATTACATTACATATGCGTATGGAAGGGGTTTCTAACATTTCATTTTCTTTTCATTATGGCATGTTTGACATTAGCCGTTGGCTAATTTTATTACTAATTAGCTAATATTTAGGAATGACAATTATGGCCAGGCCTGTCTGACTCAACTTGAGTTGACTTAGTCACGAATTGCTCTTAAGCTAGTGTTGTCTTATTCTTATCTGACTCAATCCATGGTCATCTCTCCACATATGAGCATTTTTTAAAACAACAAATTTGGTTCAATTCGTCAACCCAATTAATTGATTGTTAAACATAATTATTAAGTACTTGACTTGATCAAATATTTAAATACTACTATTACTATTATTACTTTCTTTCTCTATATTAATCAAGATGAAGTTTAGTGAAGGAAAAAAAATAATAAAAAATGGCAGTTTAAATAATTTGTAATAACTTTTATATATTATCATACAAAATGCTCTATATAAGAGCTTTTTAAAAAATAATATATTTAATTCAATTCGTCAACCCAATTAACTGATTATTAAACATAATTATCAGGTGTTTGTTATGATTAAATAGTCAAATATCTCTCAATCAGGCAAAAGTAGCTGATAAATTATTTACAAACCAAAGGCCTATTTTACAATACAACCATTTTAAGGACTCAAGGTACATTTATTCTTGCCGGGCTTTCGGTGCACTGTTGTTGGTTGGAAGAGGATAAAAGATGTTGAATCATGGAGTTTACAATTTTTATATCCAAATTTTAGTATTCATTATATATACTATACTCATGTGAAACTATAATTAAATATTTGCAGCAAAATATAATGATTAATTAATTTAAAACAAATTAATATTATGAATTAGAAACTTAAATAATTTATGTAATAATCTTCATACTTTAAATTGCGACACTCTATATTTATTATATTCTTATTTAACCACTTCATTTAAGGCGCATGGATATCATAACTAAGTATTGATCATATACTTTATTAACTAATTATATGTATTTATGTATCTATTTATCTGCCTCCATATAAATATATATCTATGTTTTAAACTAAACTTAAGGTCTTCTCCAAAATGATGATGTGTGCACTTTTTGTATTACATTCGTATTTAAGGTATAAGGGTATTATAATTAAACATTTTTCATATACTATGTTAAATTAATTAAAAACATATAAATGTTACTGATTTCAAATTTATAATGATGAAAATTTTATACGGTGAAGTGTTCAACTAAAGGATGCTACAATTTATGCTCTCGTGATAATTAAATGTAAGTAATATTAATGCGTTTGTTTTTTATGAAAATAATATAAGAATAATAGTAGTCATGCACAAATCAAAACATATCTCATGAAGATATTAAAGAAAAGTTGGAGTTAAATTGATTAAGGTGAAGAACAAAATCAAAACCAAGGAAGAGCAAGGTTCAGCAAGGTTATAAATGCATGTAATATTTATTGTATTTCTTAATTGGTTAGTTTGATACTTTAAAGTCTCATAACACATATTAACACATCATCGTTTTAACTCAATGCATGAGCTTTTTCAATCATCAAGAGAAATTAAAGTTTTGATTTCAAAGAAATTCTCTTGAAACTTAAAACATTCTTTAACGAATATTTTTAAGTCAAATTTACATTAAAAAATTATGTTTCAACATTTGAAGATGCTAGAATTATAGTTTTGGGTGTATTAGTCAACCTATATAAGTTAGTTATCAAACAATATAGATTAAATTGTAAAAAATGTGTATTTAGATTGTATAACTACTATATTGGTCAACTAATATATTAATGTGGACAAGCTACTGTCCTAATAAGATATACATTAGTATATCAATAGACAGTAGTAGTCAAACAATATTCTAGCAACTAGAAAATTTATGCATTCAATGCACATTAGTCGACCAACGTGTGATGACGCACAATAACTAGCCATTGTCAACAATTAGTTATTTGTTTTAATAGGTAGTTTAAACCTTTAAGTTTATAATTGCATAGTTTTTCATTCAGTTTGACATGAAAAAACATTTAAATGCTTTATAGACACATTTCAAAGAGTTGTTCAAAGATTTTGTAAACATTTACTGATTTATTTTAAAGTGAGTGATAATTATCAAAGTGATCAAATAAGATCTTTTGAGTTATAAATTCATTTTTGAGTAGGTTTACTCTTCGTCTTGGGGAAAGATTGTAAGAGAGTTACTGTTTACTTGCAAAGTTCAAGATTATTGTAAGAAGATTCTTCTTTGCCTTATTAAAAGAAGAAAATGGAATTCCAAAATGTGTCTTAAAGAGTAGATATAGCGAAGGATTGTTTATTGAATTACTTTAAATTGGTTTACCTATCTTCTTTTCTAAGTTCTTTAATTTATTAAATGATTGTGCTATTGATTTATATTAAGTCATTTCTTTATTTCATCATTATTCAATTGAATTCATTAAATAAAAATTTACTTGTTTAAATTAACCAACACTCAAGTCACATATCCTTGGCAATATTGACCTATTCTGACCTGGTTTGACTGGGCTTAAGGTAGTGCTTCATATTGATCTTTAATCCCTCACCGTAAGAATGATATTATTTTGATGAAACTGACCAAAATGATATAGTTTAGTATATAAGCTTAAAAATCTAAAGAACAAAATGATGTCATTTTGAAGCAGTCTAAGCAAGCTTGAGGCCTACCAAAATTCAAGCGAGGCTCGGGCTATTGGAAATGGGTTTAGGACCAAGGAGATCCTATCTCCAACCTAATCTTTTACCATTTCTAATTTCACCCTCCCTCTTAAATGTCATTAGCAACCAATAAATGGTATCAAAGTGGGTCTCTTAAATTAGTATTTCAAAAGAAATTATAAAGTAATCACCATGTCACACTTATGCATTATCATCCTCATCCAACCAAAAGAGACAAAACATTAGTAGAGTCCCTTTATTTGATGGTAATGATGTTCTATTGAAAAACTAGAATGAAAATTTTATTAATGGTCAAGAGCATTGATTAGTGAGAAATAGTCTTTGATGGCCTTTTCACTCCTATAAAAGTCATAGATGACAAAAAAGTGTCAAAACTAAAGGAAAAATGGGAACCTCAAGATAAGAGACTTATTTCTTTGAGTAGTAAAGGTATTCACATATTATTATGTACATTAGGTAGGAATGAATTAAATTGGGCATTTGTTTGCGAAACAACTCTTAAAATTAGGCGCATACTTGAAGTCACACATGAGAATACTAATCAATATGTAGAAAGTAAAGTAAGCATACTAACTCATTAATATGAAGTATTCCAAATAAAATATGGTGAATATATATTAATCATGTATATAAGATTTATTAAAAATATTAATGCTCACATATATCTTTTAAAGGTTGAACTAATATTGAAATAGTGAGAAAGTTGCTTATGTCACTTTTAAAGATTCTAGAAATCAAGGTGACATTCATACAAAAAGTCAAGAAATTAATAATACTACCATTAAAAGAGCTCATTAGATCTTTCTTCACCTACAAAATAAGGCTTAAAAGGACCAAAAAAGAGAATGCTTATAAGGAAAAAGAACTTAGTATTCAAAACCTTGAACGAGCAATCAAATGAGGAAGATAAGCCATCCTTAAGTGGAGACAATGATGAAGATATCGCCCTTACTACTAGGAAATTAAAAAAAAATTTGAAGAAAAATAACTGGTCTAAAAGAAAAGAATTCAAGGAAGGTAAGGTGGATGAAAACTACAAATCTTTTGTCAGTAATGGTTTAAATATAGGAAATACAACAAAATTAAGTCTCAGTGCCTCTCCTTAAAGATAATAAAATATAAAAGAGTGTGATAAAAGGAGAAGAATGTCTCATGTGACTATGAAAGTGAAAAATTAGAAGGAGAAGTAGCTCATATATCCTTTATGGAAAATGATGATAATAAGGTACTTTTAAACTTCAATTATGATAAAATGTTAAAGTTACTTACAACAAACTAGTTAAGAGTCTAAAAATCATGAGCATGAAAAGGAAGAAATTGTCTTTCAAACTTGAAGAAACTAATTTTTTTAATGAATAGTGAATAGGAATGAAATGATAAAAACCACATCAAAGCATTCAAGAATGTTATCATTGAAGATGATGAAAACCTAGATGTATTAAAAATTGAGAATGAGACACTAAAGACGGAGGTCGATTCTCTCATGGACTCCTTATCTAGATTTACTAAAGAAAATGAAAATTTAGAAAGTATGTTAGGATTTTAAAATAATTTCAATAACAAGCATAGGATTATACTTATAGAAGGACACATAACAACTGAGACTACATTTGTCAAGAAAAAAATGCATGCCTAGTGAAGAGCCTTTACCTAAAATAATAAATGAGCTTGGTACGTCCTCATCTAGAAAGACATATACATTTATATATAATTCCTATTCTAAACATAAAGTTAATTATTATCAAAGTAAGGCTCATACATATAATTCCTTGACACATGTTCACACTTTTTATATGCATCAAAATAACTAAAGAAACATGTCTCATACATATTATAATGTCAAAGATTACTTCCATCCTAAGAAAATACACAATTATTATAACATTCAAATGAGTGTATCCATGAATAATAACTTTAGATCTCCACTTTCATAAAATAAATTCATGTCAAACATATAACATATATGTCATTGTTTAGGTAACATTGTACATATTAATAAATTTTGTTTTTGTAAACGAAGAATAGCAAGTAAATCTTTAAAAATATTAGTTACAAAAAAGAACACTAATAATCAAGGATCCGAGTTTATTTGGGTACTTAAAACACATTGATTCTTCTATTTTCTAGGTCTCAATTAAATATTAATAGATGGTATGTGGATAGTGTATACTCAAGGTATATAAATAGTAATGCACCTTGATTTACAACTCTTAGAAACAAAGATGGAAGATTTATCACATTTAGAGACAATGACAAGGGTAAAATAACTGACGTTGAAAAAGTTAGTAAGGAAGACCATATTATAATTGACAATATGCTTTCAGTATAATGATTAAAGCATAATTTATTAAGTGTAAATCAACTATATAACAAATATTATAAAAGTATGTTTTGAAAGAAATCATGCATTTTTTTTTTCTGAAACCATTAATAATAGCATTGTATTTTTAAGTAAGAGAGAAGGTAAATTCATGCCATTGATCTTAATGACCTCTCTAACCAAAATATGAAATGTTTAATGCTTATAAGTAAAGATGCATGCATTTGGCATTGGAGGGTTGGACATGCGAGTATGGGTTTCATATTCAACCTTAAATCTAAGTAACTTACCAATGGACTTCCAAAAGTCAAGCTTGAAAAGACAAGGTTTGTTGAGATTACCAAATGAGCACACAAACCAATATCTTATTTAAGGGAACAAAAGTTAATAACCTTTGTTGGACCTTTGCAATTGCTTTATATGGATTTTTGTTTACCTTGCTAGAGTTGCTAATCTAAGTGAAAAAAGTTAAACATTTATGATAGTAGATGACTTTAGTAGATTCACATTTATACTATCTTTAGCTAGTAGAAATCAATGCTTTGAAGATTTTGTTAAGTATGTTAAAAGATTTTAAAACAAAACAAAATCTCCATTACATCAATTAAAAGTGATTGCGTTAGAAATTTTGAAAATGAATTGTTTGAATCTTTTTATGAAGTAAAAGGCATCTTTCATACTTTTTCTACTCCTAGACAAAGTCGTTCCTAACATTTTATAGGCCTTGGGTATAATAAAAAAGGGCCCCTATCTTGTTGCTCTTTATGAAGGTTAAAAGTGGGCTTTTGACTCTCATAAAGAACAAAATAAGACAAAATAGGGGCCCTTTTTATTGTCTATTTTATTCTTTGTAAGAGTGGGCCTACTATTAGAAATTCTCAACAAAATAGAGTTATTGAAAAGAAAAATAGGACATTGCAAGATTTGGCTAGAACAATGATAAGTAAAGATGATCGTTCAAAGTATTTTTAAGTAGAAGTTGTAGTAACCGCATGTCATATATCTAGTGGAGTCTATAGAAGGCTTACTATGGATAAAATGTCCGATGAGCTTTGGCATGAAAAGAAAGTTAAAAGATTAGTTATTTTAAGGTGTTTGGTTGTAAGTGTTATATTTTTAACAATAAAGATAACTTAATTTTTTTATTGAAAACAAATAAAATAAAATTTCTAGGTTATTCCTTAACTAGTAAAGCATATAGAGTATTTAATAAAATGACTCTTATTAATGAAGAATTTGTGAGTTATTTTTTATGAATCTAACCATCTTAACTCCACGAAAAGTTTAAAAAAAGATGATATAGGTATAAAAAAGGATTTAGAGAAATTATTCTTTAAAGAGTATAAAAATGATCACCAAAATACCCCGTAAGAAGTCATCTTCCAAATCAAATCGTAGGAGTAATTACTAGTTCTCATTTTAGGCATATATCACATCTTACATTTATTTCTCATATTGAACCTAGGATTCTAGAAGAAGCCTTTAGCAATAAAAAGTTGGGTTCTTACAATGAATGAATAATTAGATTAAATTGAGAGAAGTAAAGTGTAACATCCCGTTACTGTTAGCAAGGGTATTATGGTAAATTGGGACTGACTGATAGGATTGCACTGCATACATTGA
>JANKYF010000004.1:11758069-11774746 GCA_029829435.1 Erythroxylum hondense | reverse complement strand
GTCTTCACAGGCATTTCCCCCCGCTTCCGCAAATTGCCCAAGATGATTTCACCCGACCTTTAAGTCTGTAAGAAATCAAGACGGCTTTCTTCTCTATGGCTCCTAATAAAGCCCCGGGTTTCGATAGCTTCCCCGCGTTATTCTACCAGTCTCAATGGGACATAGTAGGCCCTTCGATGGTGGGCTTCCTCCAGCGGATCTTCCGCCACAAAATCTAGGACTCTGGCCTAAACCGTACCATTTTGGTGCTCATTCCAAAAACCCCGTCCCCGACTATGATTTCGCAATTCCGCCCTATCGCTATGTGCACTGTTTTATACAAAAGTCTCACCAAGATTATGGTGAATCGGCTTAAACCTTATATCGCAGATCTCGTTGCCCCCACCCAGTGTAGTGTTATTCCGGGGCGTCTTATCATCGACAATATCATCATCACCCAAGAAGTCATCCATTCCATGAAGCGCAAATTTGGGCATAAGGGTCTCATGGCTATCAAAGTGGACCTGGAAAAAGCTTATGATCGCCTTCATTGGGCTTTCATTCAGGACACTCTTCTCGATGTGGGCCTCCCGGTAGACTTGATTACTCTAATCATGAAGTGCATCACTACGGTCTCTCTCCAAGTCAATTGGAATAGGGAATTAGGCGATGCCTTCACTCCTTCTCGCGGTCTTCGACAGGGGGATCCTCTCTCCCCATACCTCTTCGTTCTGTGCATGGAACGGTTGGGACATGCCATCACCCAAGCTGTGTTTCAAGGCCATTAGCTCCCGATCAAATTAAGTCAGACTGGACCGCCCCTTTCGCACTTATTCTTTATGGACGACCTCATTCTCTTCGTCGAAGCCTCGATCGACCAGGTGCGCGTCATACGAAAGGTCTTGACCTCTTTCTGTGACTCGTCCGATCAGCGAGTGAGCGAGGCTAAGTTGAGATGTTGTTTTTCCTGCAACGTCCCCCCCTACCATCGGACACACCCTCAGTACCGCCTTAGGCTTCTCTCGTACTACCGATCTCGGTCGGTACCTAGGTGTTCCTATTCTGCATCAACGAGTTAGCAAACGCACATTCCAGCACATCCTCGATAAGGTCCACCAACGGTTGTCTGGCTGGTTAGCCAAACTCCTTTCCTTTGCTAGCCGGATCACTCTTGCCCATTCGGTTTTGGCGGCTATTCCGAGTTACACCATGCAGATGGTCCGCTTATCTCGCAGTCTATGTGATGAGGTGGAGAAAGTCATGCGCCAATTTTGTGGGGTTCGTCGAGCGAGCACAACAAACTCCACTTAGTCAACTGGGTGGATGTTTGCCAACCGAAGGAGCTGGGTAGCCTTGACATTCGGAGTATTCGGGACACTAATGACGCTTTTTTAGCTAAGTTGGGCTGGGCTTTGGTCACCACCCCGCAGGCTTTATGGGTTCGCGTGCTCTCTGATAAATATAAGTTCGACGTAACCCACATCTCTCCCTCCCTGCCGAACACCAGGGGCTCCATGGTGTGACGCAGTATACGGGCCACCTGGCACATCGTCTACCACGGCATGAAATGGATGATCGGTGATGGCACTCGCACGCATTTCTGGCTCGATCCTTGGATCGCTGGCACTGGACCGCTGGTTTCCCATTCCTCCCCTCCTATTCCCGAGTCGCAGCTCCACCTTCGCATCTCCCACTTTGTGGATTCTACTGGCAATTGGAATTGGGCCTCTTTCCAATCCTGGCTACCCTCCCCGATTTGTCGCCTTATCACCGGCACGCTCCCGCCCAAACCATTTCTTGGGCCTGATAGACTGGTTTGGGGTGCTTCCGACAATGGCCTTTTCTCAGTTGCATCCACCTACTCCATGCTTCAGGAGCACGATGTCGCAGTACCTCACGGGGTTTGGCAGGCCATTTGGCAATGGCCGGGACCGCAGCGAGTCCTCTCATTCCTTTGGCTCCTTGCACATGACAGATTACTAACGAACCAACATCGGGCCCGGAGGCATCTCACGACGGACAGTTCGTGTCCTCACTGCCCCTCTGAAGAATCCACCATCCATGTGATTCGCGATTGTCATAAGGCTCGTAGAGTGTGGACCGCACTTTGGCCTCATCTCGCTGCGACTAACTTCTTCACATAGCCTCTTCGAGATCGGATCCTTTCCAACCTCCACCATCACCACCGCCCTCTAGGCCATGATTGGGCAGTGCTGTTCGGAGTCACCTGCTGGTTTCTTTAGACATGGAGGAATAAGTCTATCTTTGACCTTTACTTCACTTGGCCTTCTTCTCCTGATTTTTTAATTTTGTCTTATGCAGATCAACTCCGCATAGCTTCAGAGAGGTACAGCCACTATGACCCTAGCCTCAGGCCCCGCCAGGAGATCAGCATCAGTTGGACCACGCCGCCACCAGGATGGGTCAAAGTCAATACCGACGGGGCCAGCAATCGATTCATCTCCCTAGCCACAGCCGGTGGCCTCATCCGTGACAGCACAGGGCGTTGGCTAGTTGATTTTGCCCAGAACCTCGGTTGGTGCACTCCAAAGTCTGCCGAGCTCTGGGGTGTTTATACCGGCCTCTCCCTTGCCTGGCATCTCGACTTCTGCCACATAGAGTTGGAGGTTTATTCGACAGTGGTGCACTAGCTCCTGTCTTCCTCGGGTTCCCGCACGCAGGTGGTATGCCCTATTGTCGCGAGCATCCGCGAACTGTTTCACCGCAATTGGACTGTTGTCCATCGGCATGTTTACCGAGAGGGCAACAGAAGTGCTGACTGGCTTGCCACTCACGCTGCTAATTTTGATGTAGGTGTCACTTATTTTGATACTGCACCTATAGGGTGCCAACGCTTCCTCCTTGAGGATATGTCGGGAATTAGTTTCCCCAGACTCATTTTGTAATCTGTTTTGACAGTTTCCTTTTACTAAAAAATAACTCGCTAGGCTTCTCGGTTTGTAAAGGTTTAGGACTATTAGAAGCTTGGGTGATGTCTACGTATAAGAAACATAGGTCAAGAAACTTCTTCCAAGTGAGCGTCTTACATGAATAAAAAACTATCGTTTTTAGCATTGATCAAATTATCACAATTTCAATTTTCAGAAGATCTAGTCTTATGATAGCATCAAACAATCTTGAATTTAAATTCATCGCTTTTGAATCTTTTCCTCGATTCCTTAAGAGCTTGCTTTAAACCTATTGCAAATTAGTCAAGCTTGGTGAATCTTCTTTTAAGATGGAAACATATTAAAGAGTTTTTTTTGTCCATGAATAAGATGTCAATGGGACGGGTTAGTCAAGCTTGGTGAATCTTCTTTTAAGATCGAAACATAGTAAAGAGTTTTTTCTACATGAATAGGCATGTTAATGGGCTTTTTAAAAAAAATAAAAAATGATGTCGTTTTCGAAATTTTGGTCAGGTCACAGGCCAATCCGTGCTCGACCTTCTGGGCCAAAATCGGAAATTTATGTCCCTATCCATGACAACCCCTTTCATTATTGATTAATGTGATCTTTATAGGCCTAGAGAAAACACTCTCTACCTTGTCCCTCTCCTTAACTACTTTGTGGTATTCACTATAAATTTTATAATAGCATACAACCATCGAATATATAGCCTAAAAGATAAAGAGCACGTGGTTTCTAAGACTGGCCTATCAACAATACAAATGAGTTGAAGGATTGGTAACGAAGCCTAGCCTTTTTCCTCTTAGTATCTAGAATATTGAGTTCTACGTTAGGATAAGGAAAGCAAGTATACTCTTATGAGTAGGGATGTTGAAATTTGGTGGAAGGGCCAAAATCTTCAAGAAAAGGAGAAAGAATGTTAAGTTTAATGTTGGTGATTTCATCAGTCTGTCACCTTTTAGTTCTTAATTTTCTTGTAAAGATAAGCCTACTAACCCCTTTTCCTTGGCAACCTTAGTATATGCAATCATCATGTCCATATTTATGACTGCAATAAAAGAAATAAGATGTCACATAAGATGTTTGTAAATAAGAAATTATATGGTTATTCTTCTTTACATAATAACCTTACTTAAATAAGGGTGGGCTCACACAATAAAGTATCAAAAAGAGGGAGAGGATATTGGGGACTTACCAGCCTTAGAAAAAAGTCTTAAGGAAATGTTATCCCCATCTCATCAAATAAATATATCATCTAAGCCTCTCCAAATTATCCTTAAACTCCATACCCTTAGTGGCTGATAGTTGGGTTATATTGGTCAAGAAGTACCTTAAGTATCTTTAAGATAATTTTATCCATGAATGAAAATAATCATATCTGTATTCCTCTAAGTTTCTACATGTACGTTCTTTAGGCTTGTACTTCTAACAACTCCGATCCCCTTTGGTAAACCTAGGAGCAAAATGGAGTTGGGGAAAATGATACATACGTACGTACTAAGAAAATGGCTTAATCATTGCGCAGCAGTAGTTAAATCATGAAAGCCTTAAATCAATAAACATCATTTAGGTTAAGATCATTATAGTTTGAAGAAATTTTATTTGAAATTGGTGATATAAATTATCCCTTCATCTTAGTTGAGGATAAAATAAAACAGATCTTAATTCTCATTATTCTAGATAAGGATAAAATGAGGATGAATATAAAGTGATGTTAGGATTGCATTGAAACTCTACTATATATACAGTAATCTATATAAAAGGCGAATTACACGAGAAAGGTAAATATACCAACCAATATCCTTATACTCCTTTATTTCTCAACTTCTTATATATCAATATCTTTATATTCTTTTATTTATCTGCTTCTTACACCTATTGGCTATTGCTTCCTCCAGTATCAAAGTGATAGCATCCAAGAATGCTCCAGTACTATGACTACTTTCCTTACAACCCTAACAAGTTAAGGAAAGCACCCAAACCTATTCATTTGAAATCGCGTAATTTCATACAGTATCACTATGATAATACGACTTTAATCAGTTCCATTTACTATAAATTTATTCAATTTCTTTTCGATTCATCGGACGTAGAGGCATGATGCTGATGATAACCAACCGCAGTGAACCTGATGACAATGGGAGGATGGTTGAGGCAGAGGAGCAGTCTGGTAAGAGAAAGGGTGGAGAGAATTCGCCGATGACGGTTTTCAAAAAGAGGACAAAGGTGGCGTTAAGTTGAATATTCCTTGAAATAGTAACATCGGTAACAGTTTGCCACCGATTGAACCAGGTAATGGTTGTTGAGATTCGTGTATTTTGTGAAAGTTTCGACCTTTTCCAAACGAATGAAGCGTTTTTTTGTGTGTAGAGTTTTGAGGGGACTTTTGTTTTGAATTTTTGAACAGGGAAAAGGGTTTCATGGAGCCAATCGAAATCGTTAAAATGTCCACCATCAAACAATTCACCTTTGGAGGTACATTGCATTGGTTGTTTCACTGGATTGTTAAGTGTTTGCTTAGAGGTTTATAAGTGAGCATGTGGGTTGTTTTTTGCCTTTTCTCTTTTGCTATGTTTCTTTTTTTCTTTGGTTTACTTTTTCGCATTTATAGAGGACTCATGCAGCGTTTGTCAAAGAATTGTATTCACCATGCTTCCAAGCTATACTTCGTATTACGAGTGGAAGAAAGAAGAACGCCCCAAATGTCAAGAGTTTCTCTCATGAGCTCAATTCCAAAGGAGTTAGGTCCTTTCCGGTTTGGAGGTCTCGAGCTTTTGGTCATATGGGGGAGGCATATTCTAGAAATTACACAGCAGGACTACAGTGGTCCATTAACGGGGACGGACAAATTGAGAAAGCTCAGGAGATTGACACTGCCAAAAGTGTTGATTCAACGAGTAATAGTTATAGGATGCCATATTTGAAGAAGCTCCCTTCGTGGTTGCACAAAGGTTAGATGCTTTTCTGATTATCTTGTTGTATCCTCTCTGTCTCTCAACATGATATGATACTTACAATATCCTACTTTTTGACCTATACTTTACCATACGCAATTTGCAGGTGGAACTACGATTCGAAAATAGAGTGATTGATGACATTTTCTTTGTCCCTGGGTATGAACTTTGTGGATTTGTTGTTGCTCAGGTAAGAGTCATTATAAGGGCAAAAATTTTGATTGCTGAATTGATTTTAATTTGAAGTTGTCTAATTTGCATAAATGGGTATTTGCATGGAAAGTTTTTCTTTTTGGTATAATTATGTTAATTGGTTCGCCTATTAATGGTCAATACTGAAGATAACTTCTTTACTTGTTTCATCTGGAAATTCTTTTTAATCATTCCTAACCCAATAGAAAGAAATCTTCATTGTGATTTAAGGACAGTCTAGCTTTTCATGTATAGGTGGATGAATCTTGCTGGTGTTTCATTATTCTTGCTAGTAAGTAAAAGAACTTGACATTAAAGATATGTTGAGTTAGAATTTTCTGCTTCAACATTAAGGTTTTCCATTAATGCTTGTCATCTACCTTAATTGAACTTTTACCTTGATATTTTTAGTTGTCATACTCTTAATAGTTTTTCTTTTTCTATTTTTTAGGGAAATTCAATATTGGGAGTCCATATCTGTTTGTATTCAGATGATGTTATGCAACTAGCTTGTCCCCAAGGTCCTGGTGGTGCCACTGGAGAAAGAAAACCTCTATGTCATGCTGTATCAGATGCTGATGGAATGTTCACATTTAAAGCAATACCTTGCGGTAGTTCTCTTTTAGTTGTTTTCTTAATCATCATGTGTATATATGCATACACATGCTTCCTAAGATTAGTCAGTAGGCACACAGTCAGAGTTGTATGGATGTTTATCTTTTTATATTCATTTTCTTAGTTGTTGAAGTACATTTAATCTGTTTATTGCTGCCAAATTAGCTGATACATGAGTGAGATGTAGTTGTTGAGCCCTTCAACTGCTCATACCTGTTTGGGCCTTCATATAGTTAAAACTTAGTAGAATCTGCACAATGGTTGAAATAAATGATGAAAGGTAGCCATGTTGTGGTGAACAAAAAAAAAGCAAATCTTAAAGACGTTGTTTTTCTGGATCTGAATTTGGTGTTTTTTTACTGGATTTTTTGGAAAAGCTTATTGCCCTTTTGCTTCTTGAAGTAGTTTATTTTCGTAATTTAAGTATCTTTTACTTTGGTTACCATTTGTGCTAATAAGTCCTAAGATGTATGGTTTGACATTCTCTTTTGCATAAGTTCCTGAGCAGTTATATTTTCTTGCATCTGAGCAGCTTCTGCATAGGTATTGATTCTGATAATAAATGTTTTGAATTCTTATAGGGATTTATGAGCTTATTCCATTTTACAAGGGTGAGAATACGGTATTTGATGTTTCTCCTCCAGTAATGTCAATTTCTGTGGAACATCAACATGTAACAGTAGCCCAAAAGTTTCAGGTGAGATATTGTCACGTGTGGTTTGGAGTTGGACAGTTTTTCCTTTGAGATGTTATTTCAGCATTGTTCTTTATCTTTTTCCCTTAACCATTTGGAATGTATAAAATGCATTGCATAGCAACAATGTTCTATGGCTAATATCTGACGGGTAGGAATTGCAGTTTGTCTTGTCATTTTCTTTCGGTGTTATATGTTTTGTGTAATGTCTCTCTTGAAGCAGCAATTTGGATAATTTTTGACTAGCTGATAGTACAGCAAATCTTTTACTTTGTCCCGCAATTGCTATTTAAGCTGAAATAACTCTGTCATCATGACTTGGCTCAATAATATCTTCAACCTTAGTCCTCCAAATTTTATGATACACATTCTAATCAAGTAGTGTGCTTTTAATCTTCTTCTCTGTATAGGTCACTGGATTTTCTGTTGCGGGCCGCGTAGTTGATGGAAATGAGATGGGTGTAGAGGGTGCCAAAATTATTGTTGATGGTCATGAAAGATGTATCACCGATAAAGAGGGTTATTACAAGCTTGACCAGGTACTATTCCATCTATGATATGTATACTGGGGAGGTGGTTGTTTTGTGATCATTCAATTCGTTTGATTTCCTGTTTATTTTCTTACAGTTAAGTGAGGCTAGTTTATGCTTCTCTCTGTATCTATTTACTGTTTAGCCATGATCTGGAGTGTTATGATGTGTAATTTCTTACATGCTACCTTAGTCAAAATTAATTTGCCAATTTATTCAGTAGGATTTCAGTGTCATGGAACATGCTTAAGGACTATTTTCTTCATAACATTACCTACTTCACATAACCTAAGTAAAGGTATACAAACTATACCACTATTCAACTTCAAATTGTTCTCTTTTCTATGCAGTAGGAGGTTGGAAATGGTCCTACATAGGGAGCAATCTATTTCAGTCTAAGAATCTTAAGTAAATCACCATTCTTCCTTCTTCCTGTTTCTTTTTCCTTCGCCTTCTTGGTAGAGTGTTTGTGGTTTGTACTGTACAAAAGTTGAACAATCTTTGGCATATTCTTAATGACCTAGAAGTTGGCCTTTACAACTTTGTAAGTGACTGGATTGATGTCTTGTTGCCTATTGAATAATTCTGTCCTCTGGGGATATGTGATCTTTGAGATGTTGTTCCCAGCCAAGTCACTATGGCATTATTACAGGCAATTCGTTTTCTTCTAATAGGGTTCTGACTTGTTTGTCGTGTTTAGGTTACTTCAAATCAATATACAATAGAAGCCAGGAAGGAGCATTACAAATTTGATAATTTGAAGGATTATATGGTAAATTATCTGTTGAATCTTGAGACTTTATATTGGCTGTGCATATCATTATTAAAGTGGTCATACACGTCACTAATTATTAGATTGATTCTGTGCATAATATCTTTCATTCTCTAACTTTGTACTCTGTATTAGGTTTTGCCCAATATGGCTTTGATTACAGATATTAGATCGATCTACTATGATGTATGTGGCGTGGTTAGGATGGTCAATACTGGCTATAGAGTGAAGGTATTCTACCTATCTCTACCTCTCTTCCCCTCCTCCTCTTCATGTTATTCAGGTGGGAATATTTTGTGGAATATACAATATATCCTTTATGAGCTCTTATCAATTTTTATGTTTGCTGATGTATTCGTTTGAATGTGTATATAGGTGGCTTTGACTCATGGACCAGAGAATGTTAAACCTCAAGCAAGACAAACAGATGCTAACGGAAATTTCTGCTTTGAGGTATGCTAATCAAAATAGTGATGAGAAACACTTTTAGTTGATGCCAGAAATCATTTTTCCCTAATCATAAGGTAGTTTCTGCTTAAAGAACATGGATTGCATATAGCTAAAAAATTATTGGAGTTCCATTGATAGCTGTTTGCTTCACGGAAAAGATAAATAAGTTGATATGGCATATCCTGATTCATTTAGATTTTCAATATTTTGAAATTGTAAATCTGCTATTTTTTTGAACTTATGAAATTCGTGAATACAAGTTGAATGTTTTATACCTGCAATTTACTTATCAAGATTTTTAAGTTCTCAAGCATGTAATTCTTGCTTGTAATCAGTTTAACATATTAAAAAAATATCTATTTATTCTTTTTGGTTATTTACAGGTTCCATCTGGTGAATACCGGTTAGCTGCTTTGCCTGCTTCACCTACCACTGCTACTGAACTTCTGTTTTCACCTCCTTATATTGATGTTGTAGTAAAGAGTCCAGTACTAAACGTAGAATTTTCTCAGGTACCATGCCACAGTATGACACAAAACTTGAAACCTTTCGATATAAGTTCAACTTTCATTAATTTGGTGATGTGATTGCAGTTTCTTTGGTATGTAGTTTGTGACCTTGTCTAGAGATAATATTCCAAGCAACCCACTGTTCTTGGCTACATGGCATGACATAAACATAAAGTTTGATATTCATTTTTGAGAGACATGCTTATTGTTTCATCAAGGATAGACTAGCTTGTTTCTCTGGGATTCATTTAATGCTTTTGTGATATCTATACGAGGCTTGTATCTTTTCATCCAAATTGCTTTTCTTTTACTTCATATCCTGTTGTCAAAATTGCTCGTTTTTACTCAGCGATAGACTTTACTGATTCTTTTTCTTATAATGAAGGCCCTGGTCAATGTGATTGGTTCCGTAAATTGCAAGGAGAAATGTGGCCCATCTGTTTCTGTCACACTTCTGAGTTTGTCTGGTAAAGACAAAGAGAGGAAGTCTGTCTCTTTGACAGATGCGAGTGATGAATTTGTTTTTCCAAATATCTTACCTGGAAAATACAGGCTTGAGGTTTGGGTCCTTTAAATTTTGAATAAAGTTTTCCTTTCCTGAATAACAACTTCAAATTCTCTAATAACTTTTGTAGTTTTTTTTTTTATCTCCTTCAATTTTCTGAAAGTTGTTCATTACTGTGTTTTCTTCTGCTAATAAATGTGTCCTTGTTTTTTCAGGTCAAACACAATTCCTTTGGAGCAATGCCAAGTGAGGATAATTGGTGTTGGGAGCAGAGCTTTATCGATGTGGATGTCGGTATTGAGGATGTTACAGGGATTGTATTTGTTCAAAGAGGTTACTGGGTGAATGTCATCTCAACCCATGATGTAGATGCTTACATGACTCAGCCAGATGGTTCTCCAATTACTTTGAAAATTATGGTAGTTGTTGTCTTGAAATTCAACTTGTAAGCCACAAATATGATGCAAACGATTTTAACCTAGTGTGTTATTTGATATTTTTGGTTTATGAACTACAGAAGGGTTCGCAGCGTTTATGTCTTGAATATCCGGGAGTGCATGAACTTCATTTTGTTAACTCGTGTATTTCATTTGGGAGCACGTCAACAAAGATTGATACGTCAAACTTGATGGTGTGGTTCCCTATAAAGTCTTGTGGTTCTCCTTTTTTCACTCTCTCTCTCTCTCTTACTCAAACTAGTATTTGGTTTAAGAAATATAACTGCTCTTGATTTTTCTTTTCTTTTTCCTTAAGAAAATTTCTTATATTTGTAGCCAATCCATTTGAAAGGAGAGAAGTATCTTCTCAGAGGACAAATTATGGTTGACTTAAGCTCGGCTATTGATGCTAATGAATTACCTAATAATATCCCCATTGATATTGTTGACGGTGAAGGGAGTGTTATTGACAGTACAGCTGCCACCATTGCATCAAGTACAAGTGATCAAATGCACTCAGCTGTATATGAATACTCTGTGTGGTCTACTCTTGGAGCGAAACAAATATTTATTCCCCAGGACTCGAGGTATATTCTGGATACTTGGTTTAGTTTCCAAATTCCCCAGTTTACATGCACTTTGGTGCTCAGGTTAATACCTTCAGTTTTCTTGTATGTTTCTTGGAAATTCACCTTATACTAGTCTCTGTTTCTTCAGTAAACTTTCACCATTTCAATTACTGTATGTTTAGATTTCTAGTTTTCTTTTGTCTTTGTGAATGTTGCTACTTTTCCATAACAGCATTATTTATTTGATCACTGCTCTATTTAACTTTTTCCAGAAATGATAGAGAGAAGATCTTGTTTTACCCGAGAGAGCATCAGGTAGTATCAATGGTTATTTTAATTTATGTGTTGTTATGTGATTTGTTGTGTTTAAAAACTTGTTCTTTGTTTAATTAGGTCATGGTGAAAACTGATGGCTGCCAACCTTCACTTCCCTCATTCTCTGGTAGACGGGGGTTGTATTTAGAAGGATCAGTCTCTCCTCCTATTTCTGATGTTTATATCAAGATTGTTGCTGTGGAAGATAGCAAAATTACTCCACTCAAGAAAGGACATACAGCACTTGAGACTACCACTGGAGTGGATGGTCATTTTGTTGGAGGGCCACTATATGATGATATAAGTTACACTATAGAGGCTTCAAAGGTTTGGGAGTATTTGTTTTTCACATTAGATATCACATACTTTGTCTTCACCTGATTTGCCAATGTTCCTAAAGCATGTTACTTTTGGAATATGGCATTGGATGTATTTTTTTTTCTTTATGTTGAAATATATATTTTAATCAACTCTATGTCTTCCTTAATAAGGCTCTTGATTTCCCTATTATTTATGCAGCCTGGCTATCATCTTAAACGTGTTGGGCCTCATTCTTTCTCCTGCGAGAAACTTGGCCAAATTTCTGTACGCATATATTCAAAAGATGATGCTAACGAAACCCCCATTCCTTCAGTTCTCTTCTCACTAAGTGGTGATGGAGGATATAGAAATAACTCAATATCCGGTGCTGGTGGGACATTTTTCTTTGATAACTTGTTTCCTGGTATTTTCTACCTGCGTCCTCTGCTGAAGGTAAAGATCTAAAGATTCAAGTGTAATTATGTAGCAACGGCTCCGGTAATACATTTTTACAAAGCCTTGGAATTAAACTAGTTGGTTGACAATCTGATTCCCTAATCTGCTGTAGGATTCATGCCCACGGCATGTCTTTTCGTACTTAAAGACATTTATGATTGGATAAGACTGACAATTCTGGGGCAGATATTTGACCTTATCATTGGGAGTTTCATGTGTTGATAGTTTGGATTGTCTTTTTGCCTCTATTACCTTGTTTTCTGCTTCACTTATATGTTTGATTAATCTCCATCACAATTGGAATGGAATATTTATGGAATCCCCATAAATAGGATCAAACCCTATTCCATGGTATTTACCTTTGTTTCTTTAGTGATGGAATTTGGAGTTACTTCAAGTCCATTTTCAATTTAGGCTGAAATACTTGCAACTTGCTGCCAATTTTATATTCTAGTTAACACTCTGTAGAGCATCCAATTGCATTTTCAGTTTAATCTCATCATGGACCTTCTCTTTATATTCTTCTTTGTCTTCCTCTTTAATTTGAAAATTTGCAGTCTACAAGGAATTTGAAAAGGTGTGGGCTATATGCCAAACCTATGGCTATTGTTTGTGAGTTCATGCAAAGGGTTACTTTTTGTCTTTGTAGGAGTACGCATTCTCACCTTCAGCAGAGACAATAGAACTTGGTTCTGGGGATTCTGTAGAAGTTACTTTCCAGGCTACCCGTGTTGCGTACAGGTCATACATAGGCCTTTTCCTTAATATTTAATTTCATGGTTTTCATTGCTAATTGATACAAGGAATTCTTCTACATTTTATGTTATATACTCTTCTTTCCTATGGTACAAAACTTGATTTGAAATTATGTTTACATTAATGTTTCAACATTGTAACAATATCGGACTAAATTAAATTTTCAACTGCACATATGCCTTCATTTGATCTCTTTTAAGGGACACAAATGTCTTTTTTCCATTGCAGTGCAATAGGTGTGGTCACTCTTTTGTCTGGTCAACCAAAAGAAGGTGTTGCAATTGAAGCCAGGTCCAATTCAAAGGGGTACTATGAGGAGACAGTGACTGATTCATCTGGAAGTTACAGGCTGAGAGGACTTGTTCCCAAGGCAACCTATGCCATTAAAATACTGAAAAAGAATGGCCTGGGAGCCAGAATTGAGCGGGCTTCACCGGATTCAATTACTCTTAAGGTCATTGTATATGGTTTTCCCTCAGTTTTTGACAAAACTGGATTGTTCTTAAGACTGTCTCACACTTTAAAGCTCATTGGATTCGATTACTGCTAAGGTCATTCTATGTAGCTTTCCCTCATTTTTTGACAAAAATGGAACTTAAGTTTGTCTCACAGTTTAAAGCTTCAGCGTATTGCTTTAAGGTCAATCTATATGGTTTTCCCACATTTTTTTGACAAAAATGTGACGGTCTTAAGTTTGTCTCACTTTGCTCTGTACCTCATTTTCTTCTTAAATTCTCATGGTGTATAAAGTTCCTAATATTCGTAAGAGCACTGTAGAATATTCATGTTAGTGGCCTGTGAAGTATCAAAATGTCGGTTAATAAGTACAGCAATTCATAAATTAGAATGGGCACCTTGTTGATTGCAGGTGGAACATGCGGATATCAGGGGGTTGGATTTTGTGGTCTTTGAGGAGCCAGAAATTACCATTTTAAGTGGCCATGTTGAAGGGAAGAGGTTGGGAGAATTGCATCCACATCTACTAGTCGAGGTCAAATCTGCTAGTGAGATGTCGCAGATTGAGTCCGTCTTTCCATTGCCTCTGTCCAAGTTCTTCCAAATCAAGAACCTACCAAAGGGTAAACACCTTCTGCAGCTGAGATCAAGTCTCCAATCAAATACCCACAAATTTGTGTCAGATGTCATTGAGGTTGACCTAGAGAAGGACGTTCAAATTCATGTAGGCCCACTGAGGTACAGTTTTGAGGAGGATCATCAAAAACAGGTTGGTTATGAATCGTTCTCACAAATGTAGTGGGAGTTTGTACATAATGGGATAAAGATGCATTCGCCTTTTATATACTTATAGTGAGACGTTTTCTCATTCCACTATTTGTTGTGAGCCTCTTGTGCATTGTGTTGGCCAATACGGCAACGCCCTTGTCTTCTGTGCTCATGTTCCATGTGTTTCTCACCTGCTGTTTTTTTTCTTCTTTCTTTTTGAACTCTTTGTCCGTCCCTACAGGAGTTAACCCCGGCACCTGTATTCCCTCTCATTGTTGGGGTTGCAGTAATTGCCCTCTTCATCAGTATGCCAAGGTAGACCATTTTTACCCACAAAATACCGCATTTAGTGAATCATACATGTTCTCATGTTTACTTCTTGATTTGTAGTGCTAATTGTGAAATTCTTTTCTGTTCTCTCTCATAAGATTAAAGGACCTATACCAAGCTACAGTGGGGATACCAACGCCAGGATTCATGACAACTGCCAAAAAGGAACCCCGAAAGCCTGTAGTGAGGAAAAGAACATATTGAAGTCTTGCGTGTGTTCCAGAAGATTTGAGTTCAATTTTTGTTTGTTGGTCGTTTCAAGTTCCTGATTGTCAGAGGAGGTAGGAGCAAAGGGACGTGCTTGTATTGACAGCAGTATAGTTATCTTCCAGTTCTCCTTTTACTGGACTTCAAGCCAATGCAACCGTAGATCAAAATCTTGATGTCTGGGAATAATTAGCTATCCTGGCTTTTTATTCTTTTTCCATTTTTCACTTTCATTCACATACTACAGATTATGATTATGGAAAAAGTCCCTTCCGAATTACCACCTGCTAGAGCATAGTTTAGGTTTGAGTAGCTACTACTAGCTGTACTCTAGGAAAGCTGTAGCTGAAAGAAACAGTATGCAACTTCTAAGATTTTGTTTTCTTTTACATTTCCACTACAGCTATCTATTTTTGTTGAAAGCCTTATAATGAAGTTCTCCCAGAATCTGCTGGAGCATAATCGTCCTTAAAAGCCAATATGGCAATGTAAATATTATTTGATGGCTTTGGCAGATCGGCAGCTGCAGCATAACATGTCATTGGTGATTTCTATATAATGGAAGAGAGATTTTCTAGATCTTGCTTCAGCATTTTGACCAGATCAATTATGACTTGTAATAGTGACAGTTTATGGGGGAACAGATAGACCCCCTCAAATCTTCTGTGCCAGTACTAGTGATAACAGAAGGGCGTCCACTTGAGGAAGTTGCTGCCAAGAGAAATATTGGTCATGGTCAAGATGCCCTCGGTCGCGTGGTTTTAACCTTCTTGGTGGCCCTGCTCTTGGTCCGGCTGCTCCTAAACAAAACAAAGAATAAGGGTTGTTTGCCTATAAATCAAAATCACCTTCGATCATAGTCTGCTTTGCACTACACAAAATGTATTAGTGTTTTTGTGAATAAATCATTACTTATTTTTATGTTAAATTAAGTTGAAAAATGTAATTATTTATTTAATTCCAATTAATTCTTTTCAATAAGAAATTAACAAATACTAAGTTTTATAAAAACAAAATAACATACATTCGAACTGTAATAAAATATTAGAAAAGAAAGTCAATATTATAACCTCTTATAAGCAAAATGACGTTATTTTATAATTTTAATTTTTAAAAAAATTGGTAGAACAAGGCTATGAACGGATCAATTTCTATCAATATAATAAGAGAAAAAAAGTTGAACAAGTATTGATCTCTAAATCATATCTATTATTCCCAGATGGTGTATTGAAATACAAGTTATAATGAATTGATACACCAAAATGTTGTGTTCTAAATAACTTAGCCTACGTGGCTCATTAGATGCGAAAAGATTAAAAAAAACCACATATTTGTGTTTAAATAACTTTCATCTCCATTTTAATCTGACTTTTTTTTTTCATTTGAATATCTTAAATATGATATTCGAATCTTTTGAATTATATTAATTCTTTTTGAACTTTTATTTTTTCAGTTTTGCTATTTATATTGCCTAAAATTATAAAAGATCACCTCTCGTTGAGACCTTGATTTAGTTGGAAAACTACTTGAAATTTACAAAAGTGATTATAGATATATTAATATGCACATGTATAGTGTTAAATAAAAACGGACTTATTTTATTATAACTATGAATTGATTGAAAATAAAGACTAACAAAAACTTATAGTTTATTTAGGGTTTGAAAAAAATGGTCAACTACTTGTGTCTTTTTCATTTGCAAAAAAGATTTCTTTTAATATAAAGACATTTTTACTAACAGTTCTAATTACTCTAAAATGTTGTATATTGATAAGAGTTTTAAGTGGTCTTACAATTGTTATTATTTAATATAATCACATTTTAAAAATATGTCTAGTTCATTGAAAGAATATATAGAATAAGGTTCCAATAGTCCTATAATGTAATGTGATAACCTGCATTTTCATGACATTTTATGCACGTTTCCAGAAAACGTTGCAGAATGTGCATTTTCGTGACATTTTATTCATGTT
>JANKYF010000004.1:11745887-11758061 GCA_029829435.1 Erythroxylum hondense | reverse complement strand
AGCGGAAAAACATAGTATTAGAGCGAGTTCTCACTAAAAAAATATTGTACATCTTCTCACTAAGCCATTGTCTCAAAAGAGACATGCTCATACGAATAGTTATAGTATTAGATATACAAGCAATTAGCTTTAGTGTAAATAGAAGATTGTTAGTTTATATGTTTGTAGACAATTCCTTAGTCTTAATTCATATTTTCTAAGTTATTTAATTAACAAGATTTGATTAGCAAACTATAAAAATTATTTTTTCATTATAATTGTGATTCAATCACGATTAGTTTCTTAACAAATAATTGCATCGAATGACCAAAAATTAGGCTATGATAGTATGGGCTATGATAGTAGTAAGCATAACTTACTTTTGCTAATCTTTCTCCCATTTCCGACATTGATGCATTTATTATGAGTAGGTAAATTATATATCTCCAATTCTTTATGATTGACTATGCTTAAGTACACTTCCTTTTAACAATATGTTGCCTTCTTTTATTGTATTCTTATTAATAGTCTCTCATATTTAAGGACTAAAACTTTGGATACATGTAAGAGTGATTCAATATTTGTAGTGTGAACATTCACTCTCAAGTACAAAAGTAAAGGTAAGGAAGAAAAAAGGAAAATTTTCAACTTAATTTCAATCCTTTATTTTTCTTTCAATTTGTATTAACTTCTTATGATCAAAAACTAACTTATGAATTAGAACGCTAACACCATAATTACTTTTAACATTATATGCAGGAGTTTATTGACACATTAAAGACAAAAGATACAAATCTACACACTATTAAATTGTGCTTATGTCACTTAGGCTACACAACTAACCAAACATCCACACCTTATAGACATAATAAAATGCTAACAAATATAGTATAGTTTAGGATTTATTTGATCATCAACATGATTAGTCATCTTAAAATTTTTATATTAAAATGGTTGCATTTTTTTGGTCAACTTTAATTCGATCTTCTATCTTACACACTATAATCAACCATTGCCTCCTTTCTTCTTCTCATTTATATTGATCACCTGATTTTCTATTATGAAACGTGTCATGGATGTAATTGAGATAGGTGTAAAAGGTGCAAAAATTATTGTTGATGGTTATGCAATATATATCCCTAATAAAGAAGGATATTACAAGCTTGACTTAGTGCAATTCCATCTATGATATAAATATCCAAGCTTATTGGTTAGGGGTATTTATTTCGTGATCATTCAACTCTTTTAGTTCCTCTATTTGTCTGCATGCTAGGTAGTTTAATATTAAATATAACTATCATTAATTTGGTGGTGTGATTGTGGTTTCTTACCTATTTAGTTTGTCCTTGACTAAAGATCATATCTCAAGCAATTGGGTGTTATTAGCTACATAGCATGGCACGAACATAAAAATTTTGATATGAATTTTTAAGTGGTCTTAATTGTTTCATCAATAACGTACTAGCTTCTTTCTTTGGAATTCATTTACTGTGAACTACAAATAGAGACAAAGATGAAGCTTTCTATATTTCTATATGTATCATCCAATGTACAATCGAGTATTTATCTATAATGAGCCAAACTAAATAAGGAAGAGATCCCTAATTTTATGCAATCTATTATACAATAATAGTAATTAGTTGACTATTAGATGTAGAATCAAGGATGAGATTACTGTTAACACCCCCCTCAAACTCTTGGTATCATGGAAGATAAGAGCTTGAGTTTGGGAACAAGATCTACAAAGTGTCAAAGTGGATGTGACTTTGTGAAGATGTCTGCAATATGAGAGTATGATGAGATATGAACAAGCTATATACTGACTTGGAGAATATGATGTCAAAAAAGATAGAAAATCGATCTTGACATATTTAGTCCACTCATAAAAGACATCATTATGAGTAATCTACATGACATTATAGTTACTACAGTAAAGAGGAACTCTAGATGAGAAAGATACACCCATATTTTGAAATATTCATCATAACCAGAAGAATTTAGAGGTAATGTCAACAGTAGCTCTATATTCAACTTCTGTATTAGAGTGGGAGACAATTGTTTGTTTCTTGCTACACTATGAAATGAGAGATCACCCCAGAAAGAAACATTAACCAGTAATAAATTAATGATTTGCTGTGTCTTCATCCCAATTAGCATCAGAATATGCTTGTAGCTCGAATGAAAAAGAGTAGTAAAAATGAAGGTTATAAAATAGAGTACCTCTAATGTACCTCAATATGTGAAGAACAACAAAGAAATGAGTGGTATGAGGTGTAGACATAAATTGACTCGTGGCGTTAACAGTTTGAGTGATATCTAGATGAGAGATGGTAAGATATATAAGACTGCTAACTAATCAGGAATAAAGCGCGCCATCACCATGTAGAATCCCATTAATAGCAAAAAGGTGATCATTTGAGTCAAGTAGACTATGGAGTGCTAACTATCTTAGTAGTGATGCCAACTCGAGAGATAAGGTTAGTAGCACATTTTGCCAATGACAAATAGTATCCGGATTCATTAAAGGAAACATCAAAACCAAAAAAAAATGCTCAAATTACCTAAATCTTTCATCTTAAACTATTGATGGAGACAGGACTTAAGAGCAAAGATATCATATGTATCATCACCAATTATTATCATATCATCCATATAAATAAGCATGATAGTGCACCTTTGATTTGCTTTATGAAGAGACATGACATGATCATAGGAGCTAAATTGGAAACTAAGATGTCCAATGGTGGAATTAGATTTTGCAAACTAGGTTTGAGGAGCTTATTTTAGACTACACAAGGTTTTTTGGGTACAAAAAATCTTATTGGGAAGATGATTATGAGGAGGTTACATGTCCACTTATTCCATGAGATCTCCATTGAGAAGGGCTTTCTTGGCATCCATTTGGAATAGTTGCCTTCTTTTGATAGCAGCAACAATAAGAAGTCTACAAATTGAGGTCAACAAATTTATAGGAGCAAAGGTCTCCTCATAATCAATGCAATATTCTTAAGTGAATCCTTTAGAAATAAGATAGAATTTACATCTTTCTATTAATTCATCCGCCCGAGTCTTGATTTTATAAGCCCATTTACACCAACAACTGACTTATTTAGAGGTAAGTTAACCAAATCTTAAATATTTGTGAGGGTAAGTGCACGTAGTTCTTCTGCTATTGCTTGCTATCATAAAAGGTCAAAACTAGTCTTATAATAGGTGTAAAGTTTTTATGGAGAGACAATAATGGAACAAACTTAGAAATCACGCAGATGGATATAAGGTTGACTTACACGGTTAATACAAAGAAGCATTGGTGTTGGAGGAAGAGCTTTTGACGAGGGATGGCCATTTGGAGGATGTGGTCGATCTACAGTTAGAGAAGATTTAGTGGAATCAAGTTTAGGTGGAGTTAAACTACATTGGCTATTGGAGGAATCCGCAAGAGAAATGTCAAAAGTAAGAGATATGGTAGGATTATGGAAGACTTAGAGTGAGGGTTCACTGAATTGAGACTTTTAAAGAGTAAAAAACATATTATATTCTCATAAAGTTATATGACAAGAGATACAAAGCCTTTGTTCACAAAATTCTTAGTAGCTCGGGATGCAATAAATCATCAAATCTTGACATAGTTTCAAAATACATGTGTTAAAGTGATCAAACTTAATTTTTGACGCTTTGAGACAACTAAAGAGGTATATGATTTTTGAAAGAATTGTTACTCTATATCTGATGATGTTAATAGGTTTCAACTTTATCGGAAACTTCATCAGATGTAATAACAACTTAGTAAAACAATCTATAATCATATGTCATAATTGCAAGAACTTCACAATCAAATAGCTCTTTGAGACGCTATATGGCTTAGTTATGCTGCAGCCACTATCTACACAAATCTTCACAATTAGTAGCATATCTGACATTTGTTGATGAATTTTCAAAAATAATTTGAATCTATCTATAACTTTCTTCTCTAATGAGGTTCCTTGCCAACTATTGACTTTGTGATCAAGGAATTAATTATATAAGAGAGTCAACTCAATGCACTTTGTATAGAAAAATATAGTCCATTTGTTGGTGGTGTTATAGTCACTCGGACCTCTTCCTCTTAGAGTTCTCATAATTTAGTTAAGAAATTTTATAAGGGATTTTGCCACTACTCAGGTCCATCCTTAACATTTTATTAGTCTAAGGCAAAGTAAAAAAGAGCCTCTATTTTATCTTTATGATTAGAGATGCCCTGTGGCCTGACGGGCCAAGATAGGTTGGTCCATAGCCCGACGGGCCATGAACGAGCCAAGCCAAATTGGCCCACCATTTTTGAAAAGAAAAACTTTAAAAATGACATTGTTTTCAAAATAATGATAAGGCCATGGGTCGGGTCTCGTAGCCCACTCGTAGCGTACCCGTGACTCTGTCAACTTGGGTCAAAATCGATCGAGACAGGCCCTTTTGGACATCCTTATTTTTTGTTCTTTAGGAGGGTCAAGAGTGAGTCCTTGTAAAGAACAAAATGAGACCAAATAAGGACCTTTTTATTGCTTTTTATAAAGGTTAAGAGTGAAAATTAGGCCATATTTTATTCTTCATAAGAGTGTCCTTAAGTAGGTGCCCTGTTTGCCCTTGACTAGGTTCGGGGCTTTCACTACTACAAAAAGTCTAGCTATCACATCTCTGAATGCAAAAAATAACTTTGACATAATTATGGACAAAATAATTCTTCCAAGCCGCTTAAGCCCTCTACTACTATTATTGCTGCTGCAAAGGGTCCTATAGAGAGTATTTCTCCTAAATTCTCTTTACAAGATCTTCATGCTCTTCTTTAGCAACTTTAACTCGAACATGATACAATCTCCTTATCTTCCTTGTCTATCACATCAAGTATTTCATTGTCATGTTACTTTGATTATGTCTGTTACAATAAGATAACCTTTAATTCCTCTATTATTGCATCTCCACAAATACCATTTATTCCACGTATTGGTTACAGTGTTGACAATTCTACTATGCTTGTTTAAAGTATAGGCATTACCTAAACACCTAAATTAGATTTGTTCAATACCTTTTTTGTTCCTAAATTATCCTTAAATCTCATATTTGTTGGTCAATTATGTGAATTTGATGTTATTCATCTTTTCAAGTTATGGTTATAATGTGCAGGATGCACGAACTGACGAAATCTTTGAGACATGGCGTAAGCTTAGTGATTATTTGTTCTTACTTTCTTTCATGTCCTATTCAAAATTGTTGTCGGGGATGTCCCTTCTCATCTTTGGCTTTTTGGTTTTGAATATATATCTCTTACTAAATTAAGATCTTTAATTTCTAATGATTCTTTAAGCTATGCTAAAATTAACAATTGAAGCTATAACTATGTTTCAGGTCAATTTTTTAAAAGTCATGCTTTATCTTTTTCTTTTAATAATTCCGTTTCTTTAGCACTATTTGATATGTTTCATTATGATATTCGAAGTCCTACTCTCCGTAATATTATGAATGGTTTAAGATATTATGTAAGTTACTTACACAATCATAGTAATTAGTTGATTACTAAATGTTTGAATCACGGAAGAGATTATTGTTAATATTTTCCTTTTCAATCGTGGGATGCTTTTATATAATCACCCAAAGTATCTTATTGTTGCTTTAGTGTAACGAATCACTAAAAACCAAAGAGCAAATGACCTAGTTAGATACCGGCAGCAGTAGTGTACTCTTCCAGTTATGCCCTTTATCTCGGCTCATGTACTCGATTCGTGTACTTAAATTACATATAATCCACGTAGCTGATAGAAGGTATATCCGTCCACAGGGTCTATACCGCCGCACTCGTGGGTTGCGTGTTATTCTATTAGCTTCCTTCCTAATTCTGAGGTTATTTTCGTCAATGACTAGACCCAGTCCACGAGAAGTAGTGACGTACAGACGATTCTTCGCTATGGTTACTTGCGGGACATCAGAATCACTCCCTTACCCACCAACCACCAAGAATCGGCCACGTCAGTCGAAACTCAACTCAATTGGTCGACAGATGTTCCTGAGCGGTATGTAGCCCGCATAGAATCACAGCCGGAAGAAGAGACAAAAAGCAAAATGCGTCTAAGGACAGGCGAAGATTCCAATGTCCGAAGTAAAAGGTTTGACCTTGAGCTGCCTGGTAAGGTATAGCATCCAATGAAATAACTTCTCTCTATCTCTCTCTTCCTTATCTTCAATCTCCAAAGGTCTCGTCTCCCGAATCCCAACAATAGCTCCTTCAATTTCTTGCTGCCCAAACCAAAGCCCTCTCTAACCCGAACACCAACACATTTCAGTCTCATTTAGACTGACTTGTATGGACCACGATGCCGGGTTAAATTAGTTTAGCCGGAGAGGAGAAGAATCGGAGATTAGGTTTAGCATCGAATGGCTTCTACAACCCCTCACTGCTCTATCACAGCCTCTAAACCTTATCATCAAACCCATCAGTATCCACAAACCCAGTTCAACAACAACCGTCATGGTCAACCTCCTAACCCTCACCAACGCTGGACCCATCAAAAGGTCGCTCTCACCAAACACCCCCGTTCTCCGTCAACGAAACCTGCCTCCGCCACCCGTTCCCAGACCCATTCAACGTCCTTCCCCTCTCTGTCTACTAAGAAATCTGAACTCTCTGCCGATTTCTCCGGCCGCCGGTCGACCCGATTCGTTTCCAAGATCAACTTGGGTCGGCCTAAAACGACTTCGGGCACCCGACATACCTCTGTTGCCGAGGAAGCGCTCCAGCAGGTGATCCTGTGTGGTACGGACCATGTGGGTCTTGAGGATTTGTTGTTTAAATTCGAGTCCCAGCTTTGCGGCTCTGATGATTATATTTTCTTGCTTCGCGAGCTTGGTAATAGGGGAGAGTCTATGAAAGCTGTACAGTGTTATGAGTTTGCTGTGAAAAGAGAGAGGAGGAGAAATGAGCAGGGGAAATTAGCTAGTGCCATGATTAGTATCCTCGGAAGATTAGGGAAAGTAGAGTTAGCTGAGAATGTGTTTAGAACTGCTCTTGATTATGGTTATGGGAACACTGTATATGCGTTTTCTGCTATAATTAGTGCTTATGGGAGAAGTGGGTATTGCTATGAGGCTATAAAGGTTTTTCATTCTATGAAAGATTTTGGCTTGAAGCCAAATTTGGTGACATATAATGCGGTGATTGATGCATGTGGGAAAGGGGGCGTGGAGTTTAAGCGAGCAGTAGAGATATTTGATGATATGTTGAGAAATGGAGTGCAGCCTGATCGAATTACATATAATTCTATGCTTGCTGTTTGTAGTCGAGGAGGACTATGGGAGGCTGCGAGGAGTTTGTTTAGTGAAATGGCAGATAAAGGGATTGATCAAGATACATTTACTTATAATACGCTTTTGGATGCTGTTTGTAAAGGTGGGCAGATGGACTTGGCTTTTGAGATCATGTCTGGGATGTCTGCAAAGAATATATTTCCTACTGTAGTTACTTATAGTACTATGATTGATGGGTATGCTAAGGCCGGTAGATTAGATGATGCAGTTAAATTATATGATGAAATGAAGTATATTGGTATTAATTTGGATAGAGTTTCTTATAATACTTTACTTTCCATTTATGCCAAACTTGGTCAATTTAAGGATGCTTTAGATGTTTGCAAGGAAATGGAAAATTCTGGTATAAAGAAAGATGTTGTGACCTACAATGCCCTCTTGGGTGGGTATGGCAGACAGTGTGAATTTGATGAGGTTAGGAGAGTGATTGAAGAAATGAAAGAAGAAGCTGTTTCCCCTAATTTGTTAACTTATTCAACATTGATCGATGTTTATTCCAAGGGTGGTTTGTATGAAGAAGCAATGGAGGTTTTTAAGGAGTTTAAACAAGCAGGATTGAAGGCTGATGTTGTCCTTTATACCGCACTAATAGATGCCTTATGTAAGAACGGATTGGTGGAATCTGCTGTATCTTTACTTGATGAGATGACAAAGGAGGGAATTAGGCCTAACGTTGTCACTTATAACTCCATTATCGATGCCTTTGGGAGGTCGGCAGCTGCAGAGCATGCTATTGATGATGTTGATGAAACCAATGAATTGGAAATTGAAATCTTATTACCAAGTGGTATCAAGAAAGGAACTCTGAATGAGGTGGCAAGTAAAGGAGATAATCAGATAATAAGGATTTTTGGGCAGCTAGCTGATGAGCAGACAGGTCTCGCAAGGGTCAGGGGGAGGCAGGAAACTTTATGCATTTTGGGTGTCTTTCAGAAAATGCATGATCTGAAAATCAAACCAAATGTTGTCACCTTCTCAGCTATTCTCAATGCCTGCAGGTATTGGTTATCGTATATGTTTTTTTTTTGCATTTCTATTTAATACTTACAGAATATATTATTATAAGGAATCATTGACAAGTTGAAGTTTAACATTTCTGAATTTCATTGCTTTGGGCCAAACATTTTGTTTCTGAACTTACTATGGTCTTGGATGTAATGTTAGACGGAGGAGAAGTCTGCATATATGAAAATCTAACCTGCAGCTTGTAAGTTTGTAAATTAGGGTATGGCCTGAGTGGGATTTGATGAGGACTCTGGTATTGAAGATCTGTACTCTTTCTTTACTGTCAAGTCAAATTAGAGAGGCTCAAATGCAAGTTCACTGCCAAAATAGTAAACTATAAGGCGATTGAGTTCAATGGATCGGATTAATGGATTAAGTAGACGTGTAAATTGGAAACTCTAACTTGGGGTACATGTTTCTCAGTTGTGTTGATTTTGTTGCTTTTTGTTTGCTGTAGTTGACGGCCAATCTGTGGCAGGATCAGGTTGACGGACTGGACTATTACATTATGTCTTCCTAATAAAGATTAGCTCGTGTATAAGTTTTCTATCTTGATTTTCGGGTGTATATAAGCCCAAATTTCGGTACTTTGTCCGCTGTTTGTTTCTTATTGTCCTCAGTGTTCAATTTACATCATTGCATTATTTGAATGGTCATTTAATTACAGCAATGCCTATAATTATTTCCGGACTTCTGGTTGCAGTCGTTGTAATTCTTTTGAAGATGCTGCAATGTTATTGGAGGAACTCCGGTTATTTGATAATCAGGTCTATGGTGTCGCACATGGCCTTCTTATGGGCTATAGAGAAAGTGTTTGGGTTCAAGCACAGGCCCTCTTTGACGAAGTAAAGTTGATGGATTCTGCAACAGCATCTGCCTTTTATAATGCTCTAACTGACATGCTGTGGCACTTTGGTCAGGTAGTTGCTAATATCTAACTCTGTGCTGAAAATTTCCTCAATAATGATGAACCGTGTTTCTCTGTTTCGTATGCTGAAAATTTCCTCAATAATGATGAACCATGTATCTCTGTTTCATGTATCTTTCAGTTTTTTTTTCCCATGAGAAGCTATCCAATTTATCTTTGTTTATAGAAACGAGGAGCCCAGCTAGTCGTGCTTGAAGGAAAACGTCGAAAAGTATGGGAGAATTCACGTTCTGATTTTTGCTTAGATTTGCATCTGATGTCTTCTGGTGCTGCACGAGCAATGGTTCATTCATGGTTAATGAATATACGTTCTATTGTGTTTGAGGGCCATGAGTTACCACAATGGTTAAGGTGTGTAAAATGGTTGCTTATGTCTTTGTCGGTTATTATTTTCTAGCAATTCAGTTTCCTTTATGGAATTGAAAGGGAAAATTTTGAACTCTTCTTTCTTCAGCATTTTGACAGGATGGGGCAAGCATAGCAAGGTAGTTGGTGACAGTGCATTGAGGCGAGCAATTCAGGCACTTCTCACTGGCATGGGTGCACCCTTTTGGGTAGCCAAATGCAACTTAGGTCGATTTATATCAAAAGGACCTGAGGTTGCTTCCTGGTTAAGAGAATCTGGCACAGTGAATGTGCTTGTACTTCATGATGATAGAAGTTACGCAGAAAATATGGTATTGGATCAGATTTCCAATTTGCAGACGATTCCTTTGTAATTGTTTATGTTGTGCATGCAATTTTTTGTCACCCTCTTTAACCTGTAATATATGAAAGATCTTAGAAGGCTGCCTTCCAGTCTGTCTTTCGTCTGCACATAGTGCTTAAATCCTTTATCTTCAAGATAAAAGATTCAACTGCTCAAACGTCTACGCCCTGATTTATATATATTGCATAGATTAGACAGACATGCAGCTGCACTACATACCCACATTTTCGGACAGCTCACACTCTGAAGGTACTGCTATTCCGTTATAGATCGGGCGTGCTGGAAGTTTTGTTAGTTAAAATGTTTATTGTTGTTTCGTCTCCTATTTTTAAGATTGAGTTCCTGGACCGTGACTATCAACGAGGCCTAGGTTGTGTGTCTTACATTCTTGGACATGGGGATGTTAAACGGGGCTCTGCAGCCTTGATTTCGAGTTGGAATTAGACTTTCTTAAGGTTGGATTCAGCGTTGTGTATCCAAGCGAACAGGGGATGTGTCTGACCAGCTATATAAGCTGGTTTCCTTTACCTGTGAATGCTGTCAAACTTAATACGGATGGGGCATTAGAGGCAACCCAAGGCTGGGGTTTGATGCGAAACAGTAAGGGTATTTGGCTGGTGGGTTTTAAAGTTTACCTGGGTATTTATTCAAACATCTAAATTGAGATGCAGGCTTTGAGGTCCAAATTACTGCTCGCATAGAGAGTAGGGTATAGGATTGTGGAGAGTGAAATGGATACTCAAGTGGTGATTGATCACCTATTAGGTGTCTGATTTTGGAACTATTAAGTAGGCGTTAGTCCTATTGACCACGGTTACGAATTTCGTACCGTACCGGTCGGTACGTACTGTACCAGTCGGAAATTGATACCGGTACGGGTGTACTTCGTACCGGAGTCAAATTTCGGTTGGTGCCGGCCATTTTCGGTCGGTACCGGCAGGTATCGCAGATATCGGAAAATTTCGGTCCATTCCGGTAAATATGAAACTCTCCGGGACCATTTTGCAAAAAATTAAAATCTAAACCTAAAAATCTACCCCCTTCCCTGATTGCTTCTGCTCTCTGTGACTCTGCCGCCTCTCACTAACTCTCTTCTATCTCTCTTCTATCTTTGATTCTTCTCCCTGTCGTCGTTGTCCTCTCGCCTGTTGGAGTCACCGTAGCCGGCGCCGTCCCTCCCCTGGTCTGGTGGTCTCCTCGACGACTCCTCTTCTCCTCGCAACATCATCTCATCCTCCATCGAAGACATCAAACTCGACGACGCTTCTTCCTCCACCGGCCATCACCTCCTCCACGCAAAGCCACCGTAACGCACCACACCACCAGAGACGCGTCTGAAGCCACCGGAGACGGATCCACCCACTGACCCGTTATAAAACCCTAAGACCCATCAGACCCGAGTTGGTTTTTGAAAATTTCTGAATTTAAATTTTTATTGTGTTTTGGTTGATGATCCGACGATGAATTTGTTATTTGGTGTTGTCGTGTTAGAGTTGGTTGCACTGTTGAAAACTTGGAATGTTGATGAATTTTTGTGTTGTTGTTGGATGACCCGACGATGGAGGGGAACATGAAATGAAATGAATTGGGTTGTGAGTTGTGAGTTGTGACTTGTATATGAAATGGGTTGTGAGTTGTGACTTATGTATGAAATGAATTGGGTTGTGAATTTTGCAATTTTTTTTTAAATTTTAAGGACTACTTCATAATTTTAAAAAATTTATCGAAACGGTACCCGATCTCGACCGGTACCGGTACAGTTTCATTCCAAAGCTCAATCCCATACCGAACCTGATACGATATTTGTAACATTGCTAGTGACCGCAACAAATCTTGAAGGCAGGCAATTTTTGTGCTGAAGCTGTTGCCAATGCGGCTTGTAATTTGGCGGTGGAACGTGGGATCTTAGCCGAGCCTCCAAAGGACCTACTTCATGTTCTATCTGTTGACGCCAGCGGTGTTGCTTTCCCCAAAGGCTATCCTATTCCTACCACTTAACTACTGCTCTTCTAGTTAACCCCCCCAAAAAAGATATTACTTCAAAAAATTAAATATATTATTTTTGAACAAACTGGTAACCGCTAATTAGAAAGCTTGTTTTAGTGAGAGAAAAATATCGTATATCAATTAGTAACTGTACAATGTCTGATATATACAGATATATTAATAGAGTTACATCTAACAGAGCTATACTAACGGACTACACAACTAACTGTACAGT
>JANKYF010000004.1:11622455-11639427 GCA_029829435.1 Erythroxylum hondense | reverse complement strand
ATATAGTGTCCACTGTCAATGATAAATTACAAATTAAATATAATATATTCAAATATTTAGTAAGTTAAAATACTTAAAAATTTAAGAATTTTACCTTTAAATTATTACTTAGAACTCAAAAGTTAGAACTGCAATTTGCTGCAAATTTGGAGTTGGAATTTCTTAGATTCATATGTTGATGGGCATAAAAAAATTAGTGTAAGATGCTTCAAATGATAAGTACAAGAAGACCTTAGCCTTGAAAGCCGAAAAGATTACTTAGCAATATTAGAATGGTGGGCAGGGCACTACTTATTAATATTTATGTAAATATTACAACTCTTTGACTTAGCTCGCTATGTTTGGATGAGCAAGGGGGAGGCTCAAGATGTAGTTAAAGGAGTTGACAGAGGTAATGAAGGTGGCTAAGAAGGGGTAAATAGAAGAATTTTTGAAATTTGTGGTTTTAGTATTTATTTTTATTTTAAAATATTAATTTTAGACGTAAAATTTGTAGCACATGTATCGCTAACATGATAAAAGCATTTAATTCATATGACTCATCATGTTGATATTAATAACAAGAGTTAAATAGTAAGTTATTTCCATATAAAATAAAAATTAGATTATTTTAACCTCACTTTTTAAAATTAAAATTAAAAATAAAAACTAAAATCATAGGTCCAAGTCGTCAGGTCAATCATTTGAGGGTAATTTTCTGGAGAACCAAGTATAATATTACCAAACTTTATCTTTGAGGAAAGGTACTACAAGAAGACAGACTGGAGGAAAGATCAGAGAGGATAAATCATAGCTATTAGGTATTTATCTTCTACAACAATGCCTAGGATTCACCATCTTATGGAATGTTTTGTGTTTTTTACTGCTGGAGTTTTCTGCACGCAGAATGATAGCTACATCACACTACAGGACCTGAAAGGCTGTAAACTTTCAGGAAATGTTTTCAATATTCTTTTCAACCTCAATAAATTTATGGCCTTTGAAACTCGCTATCCTTTTCTGATTATGCTTATGCTCAATTACATGTTTGATGAAATTGTTCTTGTAACCTTGTATTTGGTACTATTTTTAATAAATCATTTATGAAACTGTAACAAAACAGGACCGTGAGAATCCAACATTGACAGAATGGGATTGTTTTGCCCATAGAGAATACATTAGGCTTCGGATGGAAGATGCCTCAAATGGAAGTGCAGAAATTTGGGTTGAGTCACTCGAGGCCCCATTCTGAGTACAATTATGTAAGCAACTTAAGCTTTTATATTTCTTCCCGAGTTGCTGGTTGGGTCATTGATAATTCTTTTTCAATGGCCCGCAGTATTTTTATCCTATGTAAGTTATAAACTGATGTATACCTTTTAATGTTCAGTTTTATAGACTACGATGCATGCTTTCCATTGATATCAAATTTACTGTCTAGGAAAATGTGGCAGTGAGTTGAGGATGTGCAAAGAGTGTCCCATTTGATAGTTATGGCTATGTGGAAGAGCAGAAATCTCTGTAGAGCCACAGTAGAACAGATCATTGCTGCTGTTGGATTTGTCAGTTTATATAGAAATCTCTGCAGAACCAACAGTAGGACAGCCATCATTGCTGCTCTTGGATTTGTCAGTTTATTTATTTATTGCTCATGCACCTTTGGTATCAATTTTACTTGACAGTAGAGCATGGATTCTAAAACCATAACTGGACATCATCAAATCGTAATGAGCCTAAAATATGGTTACAAATCTTTATTTAGTATGTTGCTTTAATTTGCTTAATTGAGGTGTGTAATATAGAAGTATACTAATGACAGTCTCTGCACTATGAAGTTATCTCTATTTGTTTGGTTCTATTTCTGTTAAATTCTTTCGGCTTCATTTACTAGTTTTGCCTTTTCGAAGGTGATCCTAGAAAGAGGTTCAATATTCTGCTACCAAATAGAAGGATAAATGGAAATACTGCATGGATGATTGTACAGATAGGGTGTGAGGAGAAGCAGATCTTATCATACACTTTTTCAAAGTGATTGAGGGTGAAGTCTTCCGGCCATTGTGCATAGTTTGGCAAAGAACTAAGAATGGTGGAAAGGGATGCCTTTTGGCTTTGAGACACTGAAGTTCCTTTAAAAGAGGGGTGTTTGCCAAGAGGTAATTAATCATAATCCTTTATTGGAGTTGGTTTAGAACATTTAGATTATTATTTAATCACCAGAAATTTGTAAGGTAGTATATATATTGAGGACTATCCTCTTCTTTCATTCCATATTCTTTTCTGTTTGGGTTGCTTGATACTTCTTTCCTTGTTTTTTTGTACGATCAATTTATGAGGTTGCAGGGCGGGCAAGCTTCCATTGTTTAAATTGTCAAATTCTGGGGATTGTTACATTTATTCATTAATCTACTGTTTGGATTATTTTTTACCATCTATGATGTATGTTTTACTCGTAGCAGCAGATGGCTTGGCATATTTCTTTTTATAGTGTTCATGTAGAAACTTGAAACGGCCATTTCTAAATAAGGGCGACATCCATGTTGGCCAAATTTCTCTAGGAATCTGCGCATCATCTGTGAAATACTTGCATTTCGTTAGATACACTTGATACAAATTGGTATTGGCATTCGGTTTTTTGGGCATTAGAGGTACAGCTTGTCTGAGTTCACGAGAGTCCTGCAAAACACGGTTGGGGTATGAGAATCCAACACATGATGAATGCGTCCTTCGGCCTGTACCTTTAAGAATGGGATTGAGGTGAGGTGGCGAGACTGAAATTGATCATAAATAAATAGTTATATAATCTTAACATGTGGGCAGGTAGGTTAGTTTGTTGACTTACAATGTTATAGTAACATTTGATAATTTTATTCTTCCTTTTCCTTAAAAAAAAAAACTATGCAAGAAAAAAAACTCTTTTAACATTTACAAACGAATACAAATTAAATTTTAAAATTAATCTTAACGTTTTAGAATTATTCAAAAATTGAACCTTATATGGATGAAAAATGTAACAGGGTGATAACAAAAATAGTAGTTTTTTAACTAGAAATGGAGACTGAATAATTAAAATTACTAATGTTAATATTATTAAGATTAATTTAATTAAAATAAAATTAATTAACCTAATTAATTTTACTAACTAATAAGGTAAAGATTTTAAAATTTTAAAATTCATCAATTTTTATTTCAATCTCAACTTCAAGCCCTCTCTCTTCCACAAAAAAAAAAAAAATTCAACTCTCAAAGTCATCTTCTCTGACAACCCTAAGTGAAAGATTCAATTTTTGAAAATTTGAATTATCAAAAAATTAGATTTTTAGTAACTATGAATCATGGTAGAAACAAACTCAAATATCTCTCTCTCTTGCTCGTCTGGCTTTACAATTTGCTCCATACCTTTTGGGAGATATTGCAATTTTGAACTTTAAGATTGGTCATTTGAGGAATCAATTATCTTAACAAATATGTTCGATTTCATTCCTTTTTTTTGTTTCCCTAATTATTCTTTTGTTTTTCAAGTTCTTGTTTTTGGGTTGTCTGCAACTTAGGAGGTTTTGGTCACGGTTCAATTTGGTGATGTTAATTGATGTCATAATAAACAACATTAATAGTTATGCATATTTTTCATGGCTTATTTTTTAGTTTGAGTACACAAAGGAGTACATAATTTTATTTTCATGGCTTATTTAAAATTGGGTCTTATTATTATTAAAATTATTAGGTTAATATTATTAAGTTTAATTTAATTAAAATAAACCTCAAAATCTAAATCCTAACTCCAGAACTCGTCTCTTCCAACCAAAAATCCTTCATGGCTTATTTATGTAAGATCTCCAAGTTTGGTTTATTTTCATGACTTCTCCTTATTATGAAGAACATCAAGGAGAGAGAAGTACATAAAATCATAGAAGATATAGAGAGAGAAGGAAACAACTTCATTTCCATTTTCACATGTCGACATAAGCATTAGAGATTGGTTGAAATACACATGATAGTCTATTCAATGTGTGCTACTATAGAATTAAAACTTTGAGGCCTTTATTTAAACGTTGTGTATAGTATTAGTGATTAACACTAGAAAAAACTCCATTGCTTCTTGCCTCACTATTGTCATCTTCGCTCGTCTTTGTAATAATTCCCTCCCCCTTAACTTCTTTGTTGATTAAATTAATCTCAAAAAACCGCTTTTAAAGATCAAAGAGGTACTCCCACATCGCATTAGTGTTCTCTCCATTTGACCATTGGATTAAAAGTTGAGTGACTACGTGATTATTTCTCTTGGTCATAGACCTTCCTAATACTGCCAATGGCACACGTTTAACAGGTGTAAGGAATTTTGGTAATGATAACGAAGTTCTACCTTGATCTGTGTAGGCCTTCTTCAACTATGAAACATGAAACATTGGATGTATCGACAACTCTGGTGGAAGCTCGAGTTTGTAAGCAACCTTCTCGATATATTGTATCACCCTGTATAGTCCATAATAGAGTGGAGACAACTTTTTGTTGCTTCTTCTTTGAAGGGGATGTTCCTTATATGACTGTAATTTCAACAACACCATTTCATCGACCTTGAATTCACGTTCTAATTGTCTAAAATCAGTGTATTGTTTCATTCAGTTTTGGGCCCTCTATAGGTGGAATTTTGATATGTTCATCATTGCCTCTTTGTTCTTTAAATTTAATCCACTTCCATCACCTTTGAATCCCCCGATATAAGGTGTATAAATCGATGGTGGATAACCATACAAGGCTTCAAACGGTGTTGGGTCGATAGAAGAACGATACATTATATTGTACCACCATTAAGCAGGGGGTATCAATTCACTCCATCGCTGAGGTGCTTCACTACAAAAGTAATGTAAATATGTTTCCAGAATTTTATTCATCACCTCAGTCTGGTCATCCGTTTGAGGGTGGCATGTGATTAAATGCTTTAGTTTAACACCTTGCAATTAGAGAAGCTCCTGCCAAAATTTATTTAAGAAAACAAGATCTCTGTAGTTAATGATCAATTCCGACAAGCCATGTAACTTAAACACATTTTTTAGGAACAACTCCACAATATCATAAGTAGAGTAGGGATGGTTTACTGAAACAAAGTGGAAGTATTTTGTAAACCGATCCACAATCACTAAAATGATTGATTTTCCTTTCGATATAGGAAGTCCTTCGATAAAGTCGATATTGACCTCCTGCCAGCTTCCTTGTGGTATTTTAATTGGTTGCCATTGAGCAAGTTTTACTATAATAAAACCACTGATATCCATAAGCATACGAATTATAAACTTATAGGATTAAAGGTGTCGATCCCATGAAGAAATAGTTAGAATTAAGTGAACCTAACTTTGTCTAAAGTATTGAGATATGAATTGAATGAAAATAAATATATGAAATTTAAAACAATTAAATGAAGCTAAGCAAATAATCAAATAACAAATGAGTTACCACAAATATGTGAGGAACATCAAGGATGAAGCTTAGGATTCATTCTATCATTATTTTGCCCCTAACTACTATTGATTCAATTCGATGACAATTCTAAATTTTTGAAAGGCTGATTACTCTCTCTCTCTCAACCTAATCACTTATCCTTAATTGATTACAAAATTCCAAATTTTGCAACCTCTCGATTAACAAAATTTGGTTTCAACTAGTTCTTAAGTGATCTATCGAATAATTGGGTTTCACATAAGATGTCTCTTTATATGATTACCAATTTGATATTTGTGAGACTTATTAGGTCACTGACTCTTGTTAGCCAACCTAAATGGATTACTTTTGACACACTCTCTCAATTTATTATCGAAGTATTAGCATACCTAAACATCACAACACCATAAAATTAAATTGAAATTAACAACAATTAAATCACAAAACTCAAGAACAAGTCCAAATTTGAAAATTAGAGCATCCTAAACGTGAATAACATGTTCAAATCCAAGTTACATATCAAGTTTATCGAAATAAACAAAGGAAGAAAGAAAGAACTTGATTTGAACTCAAATTTGAAATCTGGAATTTCTGGATTGCTCTTCTTGCTCCTCCTTCTTGCTCTCTCAATTTAGAAGATGGTGGATGCCCTTTTTTTGAGTGTTTTTATGTTCTTAAATAGTTCTTGAGGCTTCTAGGGTTCTTTCTAAGGCTACCCACTTAATTTGGTTCCAAAAATAACCCCAAAAAGTTAAAATTACAAAAAGAGTCGAGTGTTGGAAAAGTTGTAATTTGCTGAAATAAATGTTTATGCTCTCTGTTACAATGATGGCAAGACAAGTCACAATCATGGCCTACTTCCATACTTCCAATTCTTCTCTTTTATTCAATTTCCTATTTCCACATACTCAAACACACATCAAACACCTCTTGAAACCCAAGGTTAAGATCCAAATCATGCTCAAAACTATACAAACATTTAGAATATAAACAAACACTAATAATAACATAATTCTAAGCCTATATACATGATAATCATCTAAGAAACGATCAAAAGCACACTTAAACATCTATCAAAATGTAGTATAATCTACACCTATCAGCTTTAGTAATCCGGGTAAGTAGAACTGTCATGTTTACTCTTTTGATAGCTCATGCATGTCTAAATGTGATTTCGAACGTCCTGAGCCATTCCTTTATAGAAAAACATACTATGCAATTTCTTTATTATTGCTGCTACGCCTGCGTGTCCTCTCATGGAGTCATCATAACTAACTCTAATGATTTGTTGTTGGAGTATTTGGCACCCACCATTAAATGACCCTGCCACCTCAATAATTTGTCTTTACCCACCACTAAATGACCCTTCCACCTCAATAACTTGTCTTTACATTCATACACATTGGACTTCATGCTTTCATACTTCAACTTCCTAATGATATCTTGAATTTCTTGATCTACTTCCTATCTTTTCTTAATTTCCTTTAATAATCCACCGTGTATCTATGTCAATAATAACATCAACATTTCCGCATTGTTGATTCTTAGAAGTGCATATATAGCTGCATTCTCCTTCCCACTATGATATTGAATTTCAAAGTCATAGTTGAGGAGTTTCAATAACCACGACTATTGGAAAGGAGTCGATAAACATTACTCTAACAGATATTTAAGACTCAAGTGATATGTTCTAATGATGAGTGGTTTGCAGCTTAAATAATGAGGCCAATACTTGATCAACTTTATCATTGCCAAAATTTTTTCTCATAGGTAGATAATCCATGGTGTCTTCTAACAAACGATTTACTAACAAAGGCAATAGGATGATCGTCTTATTGTAATAGGGCCCCAATTGCCTATCCAATTGCGTCTGCCTCCACCATAAAATTCTTTGAAAAATCCAACAGTGCCAACATTGGGGTTGACAGAATTGCTTCCTTCAATTTCTCAAAAGCTACCTTATGCTCTTGTTGCCATTCCCAGTTAGATAGACATTCTTTCTTTAGTAGTTCTATAAGTGGTTTAGCCATCATTCCATGTCCTGTAATAAACCTCCAGTAGTACACTGTGATTCTTAGAAATCCTCTCAATTCTTTAATCCCTTTAGGTTCAGACCATTTTTCAATTGTTTTAACCTTTTAGGAATTAGTTGCTACTCCCCCTTCTGAAATAGTGTAGCTTAAGTATTCAGTTTGGTGAGCCCCAAACATGCACTTACTCCCTCTTAAAAATAGTTGGTTATTCCTTAATTTCTACATGGCCACCAAGATATACTTTACATGTAATTGCAATGATAAACTGTAAATTAAGATATCATTGAAAAATACTAAAACAAAACAAAACCATAGATGGTTTAAACAATTCATTCATTATCCTCTGAAACTTTGAAGGAGCATTTATTAAGTCGAATGGCATAACTAGAGACTTATAATGACATTCGTGTGTTTTAAAGGTTGTCTTTGAGATATCTTCAGGTTGCATCTGAATTTTATGGTACCTGGAATGCAAATCTAGTTTAGTGAACCAACTAGCTCCATGTAATTTGTCTAACAGCTCTTCGATGAGTAGTATAGGAAATTTGTCCTTAATTGTATGCTTGTTCAACTCGCGATAATCCACACATATGCACTATGAGTTATCCTTCTTCTTGACGAGGACCACCAATGATGCATAAGAGCCATAGCTATGTTGGATGAATCATTGTTTCATGAGTTCCCTTATCGACTGTTCTATTACATCCTTTTGTGTTCTCTAGTAGTGATATGGACACACGTTAATGGTTTCAACCCCTTCCTTTAAGATGATATGATGATTGTGCTTATGATATGGTGGGAGGTGGTTCGGTTCCTGGAAACCATGCATATTTAGATAATACTGGCTTGATCTCATTGATTGAGCCTAAGTTTATTATATAAATTGGCAACATTTTCATGACTTTTACTACACTCCTTGGCTCTTATTTCTAGATTTTATGCTTAAATTGACTCTCGAGTGTCTACCTTTATTTTATGTAGTTTGAGAGTAAAACTGTCACAAATCAGTATTAATTGCACTAATTAATTTTCTGAGAAGAATTGATAATGCAAACTACCATTCGTTCATTGTAGGATACTCAAGGAGAAGGGACTCAAAAAGAAGATGTAGAGTCAAGGAAAGGCTGAAGTCAAGTCAACAAGTGAACAGACACAACAGGAAGTTAGCCACGAAAAAAAGGATCTGTTGCCACAGCGAAGTATGAAAAATTCCAGGCAGAACTTTCAGGAAAAGTTCGTCGTGGCGAAAATTAATACTATCGCTGTGGCGAAAGAACCAACAATGAAGCAAAAACTTTTGGGAAACGTTCTCCTCGGTGACAACCTTTGAATACCCAAACCATTTTTGGAAGTTTACCCACTGTGCAACCCAATCCAAATCCAATTTTCTTTTATAAACCTACCATTTTAGGTTAAGTGGGAGCCGACATACAACATATACATAACACTCTTACTCTCTCTCAACCTTCGAACATTCATCATCTCCTCTCCTCCATTTTCATCATCAATTTCTCCACTGACAGCTGCTATCATGGATGCTTCCAATGGGTTTCCGGTTGTGAATTCTCCTGAAGTGATGCTTAGCTAGGCACCATTTTTCTCTTGAAGATATAGCAATGTTTAGAGTTCAATAGGCTTCAAAGGGGAGTAGTTTGTTCCATATTCAGCTACATTGCTATGAACTCCTAGGTTTAGGATTTGTAATTTGTAGTTGAATATTCTTGATTAGAGTTTAATTAAGTGTTGAACATTTAATGTGTTATTGGGATTTGTTGATGTAGAACTTGGAACTTGAAAATATGAAGTCTCATATATGTCTATTTTTGATTTGTTAATTATCTTTTATCTACCTAGTTATGTTTGATATTGAGATGATTCTAGATCCCAAATGACTTATTGCATTGACTTACCCATTACACACACTAAGATGCATTCAACAAGGTTTTAAGAAATGGAGTTCATTGATTAAAACCTTGGACTTAAAGAGTTCTTTAAGGTTGACCATTTGAAAGTTAGTGATTCGCTCCAATAAAAATTAATTTTGAACTATGATAGCCAAAGTTCATTTTCAAGAGGATACTTTCATCAATTGATCCTTGTTTTCATTTTATCGCTTATCTATTTCCGAAATCCAAAATTACTTTTCATTACATTTTCTTTCAATTCACGTATTTTTTGTCCAAGTTTCAAAAGATTAAAAACCCCCCACTTTCTTACTGATTTGGTCTGCATATTATGACATATAGGTTAGCTTAGTTCCATTGATCAGGTTCTGATTAAGTGAAACGACCCGAGGTTGCATTCTATACTGCAATCCTTAGAATTTAAATTTTTGATTTGACCTCCAAGGGTAAGAACAGAAGGATTTGAATCAAAATAGTGTCGTTGCTAGGGAGCTAAGCAATTGGTTCTTTAGGTTAGTTGTTATCATTTTTGCTGCCAAGTGAGGTGAGGAACCTTAGTTTACATTGCATCTTAGATAGTTTAGTGTCATACTTATCAATAGCATAGGATTTCATTTTCTTTCATTATCATAAAATTTTTGGAAAACTCAAACAAATAGGATATCAAATTTTTTTGCGCACTATATACTTAGCATTTTTTCTTTTACACAGCATAGTTGAACATTTCTTTGTTGCTTTTTCACATATACATACTTTACTTCCACACTTTACTCTTACACACACTCTCCTACACTACCCACTTGCATCCTTCACATTTCACCTTTTTATTTGATTTTGTGTGCTTGCAAGAATTTTTTGTTATTTTTTATTTTATTTTAGTTTCATTTAAAAGTGTTTCCGTGCATGCCCAAGAAAGTCAAACTTCTACCTTTTTATCCTGAAATTGAGATACATTTTCGAAAGATTAGAAAAGAGAGAAGAGAAAAAGAGTCTAGTCGTCCAAGGAGTGAGAGTGAGTCGATAGATAGAGTGATCATGGCTGAGAACCCTGCTTTTCTGCAAAACCCTAATTTTCATGGTAACTAACCTAGGAATGGTGATAATGGAGGTAATGGGGAACATGAGCGGGTTGGAGAGAATAATGGGAATCAACGAAGGAGAACCATTAGAGAAGCAACAACTTCTGATGTCAATTATGACCCGTTTACTACTGCTTGTCCTAATTTTGATGTTAATTTTGAAGTAAAAGGATTACTCATTAACTCACTTCCTAAATTTCATAGATTGACAGGAGAGGATCCCTACATGCATTTGCAATCTTTGCCCATGATCTATCAGAGTATGAAGCTGGTGAGAGCCTCCCTTGATTAAGTACTATGGAAGGTTTTTCACTTATCACTGGAAGGAAAAGCCTGGGAGTGGTATATGAGCCTCCCAAGGCTCGTGGCGAATGCCTACCATAGTTGGGCAAATTTGAGGAAAGCATTCTTGGAAAAGTATTTTCCGGCCTTGAGGGAGGAGATCTATTCAGCACGGCAGGATTATGATGAATCCCTTTATGATTATTGAAACCACTTCCAAGATCTATTATCTAGATGTCCCCATCACCAGATACCTGATGAGCAGTTAGTGCAGTATTTTTATGATAGATTGAAAAGTCAAGACAAAGGTATGTTGGATGCAGCATTGGGAGATTCATTGATTGATCTTACAACTACGGAGGCATGAGATTTGATCAAGAAGATGGCTTTGAATTATCAACAATACAGTGTTAGAGAGACCAGAGGAGTGCATGAGTTGGGCGCCACAACAACCCAATCCAACAGAATGGAGAGTTTGGAGTCAAAAGTTGACTCTTTGGAGGGTAGAGTGACCTCACAATTATCCTTCATCACTGTAGACCTGAAGAATATGAATGTACATTGCCCGACATCTTTTATGGATCTCACTGCTCCAGTTGTGATACTTGTGGGTCAGTGATGCACATATCTAGTGTTTGCCCCGATTGGTATGAAGAGGTATCTGCAGTGTATTCAGAACGGACAAATCAGAAATAGGACCCTTACTCCAACACTTGTAATGAGGGATGGAAGACCAACCCAAGATTCAGTTGGAGGAATGAAGAGGGAAGGGCTCCAAATAGATTTCAACAAGGAGGAGGAGCTGGTACTTCCACTAACCAATTTCCCAACCAACAGCAAGCCCTCACTGTGCCACGCAAGGATGACACCAACTAACTACTGCACAATATGATGACTTTGATGAAGGAAGAAAGGAATTCTAACAACAATCCGTTCAATGCCATCGCTTCTCTTATTTAGCAAGACTCTTCAAAGAATGTTGCTTGGTTTAATGCGCTAGAAAAGAGAATGGAGTAATAGGGGACAAAAGCTGAAAATATCAATTCCTTTGTAAACCAACTATCCAACAACATGAGTGAGAGTCAAGCGAGAAGTAGTGGAGCTATTCCTTCAAACACCGTGATGAACCCCAAATGTTCAAATGCAATAGCTCTCCGAAGTGGGAAATAAGTGAGGTTCAAAAATCAAGATGAGGAAGAAGGTGTAGAGGAGATTGAGAGTGAAGAATTGCCTTTGACAAAGGACAAAATCAAGAAATCTGAAAGCTCCAAGAAAACCACTTTTGACTAAAAAGAAGTCCAAATCAAGGAGCAAGGGAGCTAATTCAAAGAGCCACAAGGAACAAGCAACAACAAGGAAGCATGTAGAATCAAGCAAGCATGGAGCCAATGAAGCCAAAGGTAAAGAGGTAATCTTCAAGACCTTCCCTTTCCTAATTCTTATTTGATGAGCAAATGGATGACTGACATTAAGCATGAAAAAGATATCATTGATTTGTTTAGTAAAGTGGAAGTCAGTATTCCTTTGCTTGATCTTGTGAAACGGGTTCCCACTTATGTTAAATACCTTAAAGACTTGTGTACCCATAAGAGGAATTTTAGGCCCAATGAAAGAGTCCAAGTAAGCTCGAACGTGTCAGCCTTATTCAAGCCTCAAATCCCTATCAAATGCCAAGATCCTAGATCTTTCACTATCCCTTGCACTATAGGTAAAGTTACCATTAGGGGAGCCTTGTTAGATCTAGAGGCAACCATTAATGTTATGCCTAAGTCTATTTATCAATCATTGGGAGTCAAAGATCTTAAGTCAACATTTGTAGTTCTCCAATTGGCTGATAGGTCTATTAGGCATCCTGTGGGCATTATAGAGGATATTTTGGTCCATGTCAAGGGTAGTTTTTCCAGCTGATTTTTATGTGCTTGATATGTCTTCTGAAGTTGTGCAGGACACTTCTTTGATTCTCGATCGACCCTTCTTGAGGACTGCTAATACCATGATTAGCATGAAAGAAGGTACGATCACCATGGAGGTAGGAGATCAGTAGGTGAGTTTTAACATGTATAAGGCTATGAAACACCCCCATGAAGACTATTCGCTCTTAGGAGTTAAGATGGTTGATGTTGCTATTAACGATACCTGCTCCGATGTTGACTTCAAAGAGGATTTGGTTGATTCCGAGTTGCATTCATTTGATTTTTCTCACTCATGTATGAATTTGACATCTTCTTTTGTCAGTGATAAATCCTGTCAGGGAAGGTTTTTTGTTGATTTTTCAGGTGCTTTCAGCATCACGAAGACTAATATGGATGAGAAGATAGCTGAAGAAATTGTACCTCAATCACAGTGTCCGCTTGATGGGAGGCAGAGTGAGTTGGCCCAGGCAGTCGCTACCATGGATCAACACGAGATGGGTTCCTTGTTTGAAGTCAAGGGAGGCTGTAAAACTAACCACATGGAGATGGAGCTATCGTCGGATGAAGGAAAGGGGAGTAATCTTTTCTCTCTTGAACTTAATAAATTGATTCCCTCTGTTGTACAACCTCCTGTGATTGAGTTGAAACCCTTGCCCCTACCTTAAAGTATGCCTTCCTAGAGTCTAATGAGTGTTTATCTGTTATAATTGTCAATGCCCTATCTCACAATGAGGAAGAGAGACTCCTTGCTATTTTGAAGGAACATAAGAGGGCTATAGGGTGGACTTTGGCAGATATACCCGGAATATGCCCAGCGATTTACACACATAGGATTTTGTTAAGTGAGGGTTCAAAGTTTTTGAGGCAACCCTAAAGGAGACTAAACCCACTAATCTTAGATGTGGTTAAAAAAGAAATCAAAAAATTGTTGAGTGCTGGGATCATATATCTGATTTCTAATAGTGAATGGGTCAGTCCAATACATGTGGCATCCAAAAAGAATGGGATAACGGTGGTCAAAAATGATAAGAATGAGCTTATCCCTACCAGAGTGTAGAATTCGTGGCACGTGTGCATAAATTATAGACAATTAAATGATGCAACATAAAAAGATCATTTCTCTATACCCTTCATTGACCAGATGCTTGAAAGACTTGCCAACAAATCACATTATTGTTTTCTAGATGGTTTCTCTGGTCATTTTCAAGTACCTATTGTACTTGAAGACCAAGATAAAACTACCTTTACATGTCCTTTTAGTACCTTCTCTTATTGAAGGATGCCTTTTGGTTTATGTAATGCCCCAGGAACTTTCCATCGTTGTGTGATGCTATTTTTTGTGAATTTTTAGAGAAATGTATGGAAGTTTTCATGGAAGATTTCACAGTTTATGGTAATTCTTTCGATTCTTGCCTATCTAGCCTTGCACAAGTCTTGAAGAGATGCATTGAAAAGAATTTGATTTTGAACTTCAAAAAATGTCATTTCATGGTCAATGAAGGTATAGTGCTAGGTCATTTGATTTCGAGCAAAGGGGTGGAAGTTGATAAAGCTAAGATTGAGGTTATATCTTCTTTTCCTTACCTGACCTGTGTTAGAGATATAAGATCATTTTTGGGTCATGCAGGATTTTATAGGTGGTTCATAAAAGATTTAAGCAAAATTGCATTACCTCTTTCCAAGCTTTTACAAAAAGGTGTTAAGTTTGAGTTTGATGATTCTTGCCGAAATGCCTTTGACAAACTGAAATCGAAACTCATTTCCCCTCCTATTTTAGTTGCTCTTGATTGGACTCTACCTTTTGAGCTTTCTTATGACACTTCTAATTGTGCTACAGGAGCTATGTTGGGACAACAGGAGGAGAAACTAGCCCAAGTTATCGCATATGCCTCGAAGACATTGGATCTTGCTCAAATAAACTATACAACAACCGAGAATGAGCTATTTGTAGTAGTCTTTGATTTAGAAAATTTTAGGCAATATCTATTAAACTCACATGTGACCATTTTCACTAATCATGCAGCTGTTCGATATCTCCTCAAGAAACCACAATCGAAGCCTAGATTGATAGGATGGGCATTGCTTCTCCAAGAATTCAATATTGAAATAAAGGATCGAGCTGGAGTAGCAAACCATGTAGCTGACCATTTGAATAGTCTATCAGACGATACACAGAGAGTGGACTCTTCTGAACTGACTTGCGACTCTTTTCCTGATTTAGTTTTATGTGCTTTAATTTTTAATGAACCTTGGTATGCACATATAGTTAACTATCTCATGACTGGCCTAACTCCTCCTTTTATGTCTAAGTCGCAGGCCCAAAAGCTAAAGAATGAAGCTCGGCCTGAGATTCTCCTCATCTATGGAGGTTGTGCAATGACCAAGTAATTAGAAAATGCGTGCCTAATGAAGAATTCGATGCTATAATTTCAGCTTGCAATTCCATGGTTTATGGTGGGCATTTTAGTGCAAGGAGAACATCTAGGAAAATTCTAGATTTTGGGTTTTATTGACCTACCCTTTTTAAGGATTCCTTCACCTTTTGTCAGTCATGTGACAAATGTCAATGGTTTGGTGGGTTAGGAAAACGGCACGAAATGCCACAACAACCTTTATTATTTTACGAAATCTTTGACGTATGGGGGATTGATTTCATGGGACCTTTTCCCCCATCTCTTGGTTTTGTGTATATCCTTTTAGCTATCGACTATGTGTCTAAATAGATAGAGGCTATTCCTACTCGAAAAGATGATGCGCAAGCAGTATCTAAATTTCTTAAGTCCAACATTTTTTTATCGATTTGGAATTCCTAAGGCTGTAGTTAGTGATAGAGGGACACATTTTTGTAATCGAATCATTGGAAACTTATTTTCTAAATTTGGAGTCACTCACAAAGTCTGCACTGCCTACCATCCACAAACCAATGGTTAAGCTGAAATTTCGAATAGAGAGGTAAAGCACATCTTGGAAAAGATAGTAAAACCATCAAAGAAGGATTGGAGCCTGCGCCTTGAAGAAGCACTGTGGGCCTATCAAACTGCCTACAAATCTCCAATAGGCATGTTGCCCTACCGCTTAATCTATAGGAAAGCTTGTCATTTGTCGATAGAATTGGAACATAAAGCATATTGGGCAGTCAAGTAGTGCAACATGGACTTGGAGTCTTCCGGTCTAGAAAGGAGGCTCCAATTATAAGAATTAGAGGAGTTGAGGCTAGAGGCATACAAAAATTTTTGCCTCTACAAGGAGAAAACAAAGTTGATGCACGATCAGGTTTTTTAAAGGAAGAATTTCAAGGAAGGAGCCAAAGTTCTACTATTTAAGGCTCGTTTCACTTTTAAGCATGGAAAGTTGAACACTCGATGGGATAGGTCGTACCTAGTCACCAAGGTGCACGATTTTGGCATGGTAGAGCTTTTACATGAAGAAATAGGGACACAACTAAAAGTAAATGGCCATCTATTGAAGCTCTATCTTGAGAATCAACACCCTTTGTAATCATCAGGTTGTTTTTCATCCTTCACTTACCACTCACTTCTACTCTGTGATTGAATATGACATTATGGATGCATGAGTATGTTCAATAATTCTGGGGGAGTGACCGTTTCACTAGGACCTAGGATTAGTTTTCAGTTTATATATTTTTAATTCAATAATCCCCACGGTGTTTTTGATTTGATGCATGCTACATCTTCCATGTTGAGGAATTTGATGAGGTTGCTTAGGATGCATTTTGTCCCTTTGTTTGAAAATTTGTGTTAATTTTTCTTCACATTGAGGACAATATGTTGTTTAAGTGTGGGGGATGCTTCAATTTGCAATTCTTGTTGTGCATGTGCATCATTTTCGACCATTTAAATGTTTATGCAAGTCAATTGTGCGTAATATTAAACTTTTAAACTTGGTTATTGAGGCCAATCGTTTGTTTCCAAAGTTTCTATCATTTTTTGCCGTGACGCACTCTGTCTTCGCCACGGCAATGTGTAGAATTAATCTTTTTCACCGCAGTGAATTCTTTCTTCGCCACAGCAATGTTTACGTACTGAATTGTTCGCCGTGGCAAACTCTTGGTTTCGCCGTGGCACCATGCTCTTGCAAAAATGTTCTTTTTAAATTGCCTCAATTCAACAATTTTCACTAACTAGATTCTTGTCACTCTTGTGTCTAAAAGATTTTATAAGTTTCAAAGCGGTCCCTGTGTTTTTGAAAACACCTTCTATTCTTTAAATGATCGACGGTTTTGGCTAATTTCATTTTCAATGTTTTCAACGAAAAGTAAGTGAGGGTATGTTGACAAAGTAGCACTTTATGTTTTTAAACCTTGAGATTGTTAATTGAGATATTAACCT
>JANKYF010000004.1:11609764-11622355 GCA_029829435.1 Erythroxylum hondense | reverse complement strand
CTATAGCGCCGCGTTAACCGCGACACGAAACCGCTCCGCTACAAGGTTTCTGTAGCGGAGCCGCTCCGCTCCGCTCCGCTCCTCCGCGATAGCGCCGCTATCGCCCGCTATTAACTACTATGATATATACGGATTGTGTCTTGTAGATGAATATGTGACATGATTACTGTGTTAAAATTTGGAATTGCATGGTCATCTTTCCATCACATCAAAAGTTGGCTCTATGAATCTATTATTATGTCATGATATCTTGGGATGATAGCTCTTACTCATTTATTGAGTACTGCTCGAGATGGATCTTTCTTCTTTACCACTGCTCGAAATAAAGAATATTAATTTTTACACTTGTAAGGACATCAAAAGCCATAGGCTTGATGATAGGGGGAAAAAGATAAATGTTAGAAGCAGAGGAAGCAAGTAAAATTTATAGGTTCAATCCTTTTCACCTACTGCTCTCCGCAGTTAGACTGTTACGGGTTCTTGGCATCTTACAGAAAAAGAATCACTCAAAAAATTGATGACCTGCTTTGCAATGAGTTAAGGGTTTCATGTCCCTTTTCCTAATCTTGTATGTGATTACATACTTTATTGCCCCCTGAACTTAAGTGTACTGTGCGGCTTTTTGGCTTTTGTAATTGTTCGTTCGATATAATTTTGGTCAGTGAGTTCTACCATTCTTAATCTTTGCAATGCTAGATGCTTCATTCTGTGAATAAGAGGATTAAATTGTGATTTTTTCATTCAAATATGAGCTGCGTGTCTTCATAATCTATGCTATCTGCTTCAATCTGTGACACGGAGCGCTGAATTTTAACTTTTACCTCTGCATGCGCTGCATGTGTCTTCATAATTATTGCGATGCTACATGCTTTAATAAGAGCTCCAAAAGAGGAATGATTGTTCTAGTATAAGCTGCATATGTCTTTTTAACCTGAAACTGGAGCTTTCTTTTCTGCGCTAACACTGCTTCTATTCACAGTCCAGCCATAATAGTTGACTGTCTATGTAATTTCCTTGGTCTATATCTTGACTGTTCAATTACTAGCTAATAGTTATTGTTTATTCAATTAGCTTGCTTGTGATTGTTTAGTCTTAATGACTCCCAAGATGCTACAGCATCTTCACGTTTCAACAGATAAGTTTTGGAATTATAATCCAGATGTTTTTTGTGTAGAGGGGCCTTATCTTAGCCTGGTGTTAACACCGCAAAAGACCACATTGATTTCATGTTTTGGACCTTTCTTATAGGTATTTGCTCGAGGCACCAAGGAACTACATCGACAAAGGTGTCTGTAGAACCAGCAATTTCAGGGGAAGAAGGTTTGATATCAATCCACTTGTTCAATGCTTCAGTTACATGAAGGTAGTTCCGGCTTCCTTGGGTGATTATTACATATTTTTCATTTTTCATCTTTGTACCAATACTTGAGAGAGGGACAATAATTGTATGCAGCCTTCTCTTTGCATTTTTATTAATTGGATGTTTCCGTTATTCGAACCTATGATCTTGCAGTCTCAAAGGAGTAACTAGTAGCTCGCCCCCAAATTCTACTTTTCTTTCCTGTTCATAAAATGTTCCATTTTCCATGTGATCACAGCTTGGCAGAGGATGGCATTCCCTTCTGATATGAAGTGAAGCTGCAAAATTTTCTCCTCTTGTTGGAGTGCTACTGACTCAGCATCCGACTTTTCTGTATATATTTTTAAGGAGACCCCCTACTTTGATGAGATACTTGAACAAACCCTTTTGTACGAAGTTATTAAATCATATGGTCCAACAATTTTACTCTCTGTTTGATTAATTTGGCTGGCCACCGTTCTTCCCTGGGATTTCAATACTTAGGAGAGACTATATCAACTGTTTGTTCTCAACGTAAACCCCACTCATTGCTTTCTTTAACTTCTTGTCTTCCAGATTGATTTAATTGTTATAACGTTTAGTGATTATACTTATACCCTGCAAAAAGAATAAATTTGTGAAGGCATTTTAAAGTAAGACATGCTAAAATCTTATACTCTAGCCGTTTACAACGGTAGTCCCTACCGTTTCTTATGTATACATCAACTGGTTGGTTGGTGGCCTAGTTGGTCTTTTGCATTAGTCCCTTATTTCCTTTCGTGTCTTCTGGTTTTTGAAGTACAGTTCTTTAATGGAAACTGACGATAAATAAACAGAATGAGTTTCTGTAGACGTTAATGGTTTGATAGTAACGCAATAGTGAAAACTAATGTTATCTACTGTTGAGTGTATTTTGGTGATAACATAATTGGAACGTAACTTCCGTAGTGATGTTTGCTTAGAGAAGAAAGAGAACAATAGAGACAGAGAAATATCACAGAATTACAGAAGATATTCAGAAAGAAGGAAACAACTGCTTTCGGTTTTACATGTCGATATAGCCATTAGTAATCGGCTTAAATAAACGTGATAGTCTAGTAATTCAGTGTATACTAGTGTAGGATTACGATCTTGGAGTCTTTATTTCAACGATACATATACGTTTAGTAATTAACATCGGCATGACTTCCGTTGCTTCTCGCATCTGTATCATCTTCTTCACTCATCTCTGTAACAATTCTCTTTCCCCTTAAAATTCTTGTTGAGCAAATTAATCTCCGGAAATCGTTTTTGAAGATCAAAGAGATACTCCATGTTTTGTTAGTGTTCTCCCCATCTGACCACTGGATTAATAGTTGAGTAACAACGCGATTATTTCTTTTCATCATTCGTCTCCCAAGTACTACCATTGACAAACGTTCAACTAGTGTAAGAAATTTTGGCAGCAACAATGAAGTTTTTCCTTGCTCCATGTATGCCCTTTTCATCTGTGACACATGAAATACAGGATATATCACAGACTCTAGAGGGAGCTCTCGCTTAGATGCCACCTTCCCAATACATTGTATAACTTTGAATGGTCCATAATAGAGTGGAGACAAGCTTCTGGTTGCTTCTTCTTTGAAGGGAATGTTGTTTGTATGGTTGTAATTTCAACAACAAAATTTCATCAATCTTGAATTCACATTTTGATCGTCTTGTATCGGCATATTGTTTCATCCAATTCTGCGCCCTCTGTAAAGGAAATTTCGTTACATTCAACATTGCCTCTCTGTTCTTTAAAACTTGATCCACTTCGATAACTCTTGAATCCCCCACAATATAAGGTGTATAAATTAGTGGTGGATAGCCATACATAATTTCAAATGATGCAAAGTTAACGGAAGAACGATATGTCATGTTGTACCAAGATACCCTTTCGCTCCATTGTTGAGGTGCTTCACTGGAAAAGCACCATAAGTAGATTTCTAGAATTTTAATCACCGCTTCCGTCTGGCAGTCTATCTACGGGTGGTAGGTGATCAAATACTTCAATTTAACTCCTTACAACTAAAGTAGCTCTTGCCAAAATCAACTCAAGAAAATGGAATCTCTGTCGTTGATGATCGAATGAGGCATGTCATGTAACTTAAATATATTGTTGAGGAATAATTATGCAATGTCTCTAATGGTATACGGATGTTTCACCAAAACAAAGCGGGAATATTTTGTAAACTGATCGACAATCACTAAATGACTAACTTCTCCCTCGATATAGGTAGTCCTTCGATGAAGTCGACATTGACCTCCTGCCAACTTCCTTTTAATATTTTAATTTGTTGCAATAATCCTGAATAGGTAGAATTATCAAGTTTATTCTTTTGACAACTCGTGCATTTATAAATGTGAATTTGAATGCCCTTGGCCATCTCTTCCAATAAAAATATATTCTACAACTTCTTCAATGTTGACATCGTGCCTGTATGTCCTCCCATAGCATCATCCTGACTAATTCCGATTATTTGCTCTCTGAGTGCCTTATTGGCGCCCACCACTAAACGACCCAACTTAGTAATCCATCCTTCCATTCGTAAACGTTATACTTCATAGTTTCATATTCTATTTTTTAAATGATATCCTGAATTGCTCGATCCATTTCCCAACTTTTTTTAATTTCCTCTGACAACTCACCTTGTATTTGCGTTACTGATAACATTAACATCTCTGTACTAGTAATTCTTGAAAGCGCATATGCAGTTGCATTCTCCTTCCTACTACAATATTGAACCTCAAAATCATAGCCAAGAAGTTTCGAAAGCCACAACTGTTGGAAGAGAGTTGATAAGCGTTGCTCCAACAAGTATTTAAGACTTCAATGGTTTGTTTTAACGATGAATGGTTTGCAGCACAAATAGTGATGCCAATATTTAATCGCCTTTATCAAAGCTAGAAATTCTTTTTTTGTAGGTCAACAATTTATGGTGCCTTCTAACCAACGATTTGTTAAGGTAGGGAATTGGCTGATTGTATTGTTGTAATATAGCTCCAATCCCTTAACCGCTTGCATCTGCCTTTACCATTAAAGACTTTGAAAAATTTGGCGATACTAACACAGGTGTTGACGAATTTGCTTCCTTTAGTTTCTCGATGGCTGCCTTCTCTTATTACCATTCCCAATTAGCTAAATGCTCCTTTTTTAGTAGCTTTGTCAACAGTTTTGCTATAAGTTCGTATCCCTTAATAAACCTCTTGTAGTACCCATTAATTCCTAAAAATCCTCTGAGTTCTTCAATACTCTTAAGTTCTGGCCAATCTCTAATTTTTTAACTTTACAGTTATCTGCTGCTACTCCCCCTTTTAAGATGGTATATCCTAGATATTTGATTTGACACGCTCCAAACACTCATTTACGTCCCCTTAAGAACAGTTGGTTATCCTTCAATGTTTGCATGGCAACTGTGATGTGCTCTACATGTAATTGTAGCAATGAACTATAGATCAAAATATTATAAAAAGTACCAGAATAAAGCAATGCATGTATAGTTTAAATATTTCATTCATTAGCCTCTAAAATGTCGAAGGAGTGTTCATCAAATTGAATGGCATGAACAGGAACTCATAATGGCCTTCGTGTGTTTTGAAGACTATCTTTGGGCCATCTTCCTACTGCACCGGAATTTGGTAGTACCCTGAATGCAAATCCAAGTTAGTGAACCAGCTAGCTCCATGCAATTCATCTAACAGCTATTCGATGAGTAGTATAGGAAATTTATCCTTAACCATATGCTTGTTCAACTCGTGATAGTCCACACACACATGCGTCATGAGTTATCCTTCTTCTTGACAAGGACAATAAGTGATGTGTAAGGATCGTAGCAATGTCATATGAACCTTTGTTTTCTGAGATCCTTAACAGATTGTTCAATTCATCCTTCTATGTCCCTGAGTAATGATATGGCCATACATTAATGGTTTCAATCCCTTCTTTTAAGATAATTTAATGGTTGTGTTTGCGATTAGGTGGAAGGTGATTTAGTTCCTAGAAGACCACTGCATATTTAGACAAGATTGAATTGATCTCATCAAATGCACTCCACTGTTCATCTTTCATTCTCATATGTTGTAGCTAATATTCATGTGAACCGTCAGTTGCATCATGAACAATTGTCTGCTTTTCAAACATTGTAGAGTTTTTTAGAACTCCTTGCTTAAAATGGCTTGAGACCTCCCCTCTGGATTTCCATTCAACGTCACTAGCCGACCTTCCTAATCAAACACCATCGTTCGATCTCTGAAGTTGCATGATACATTATTTAATCCAATTAACCAATGTACCCCCAATACGACGTCACATCCCCTTAGTGACAAAACCAACACATCTATGTTCCTTGCATGGTCTATACAAAATTTTTATAGTATTGACGACATTTCAACTATAGTCCGCCTCCTACTATAATGGAGATCGGTTTTATTTCCTGAAGTTGCAACCCCCTTCCTTATTACTAATGTATCCATAAAGTTATGTGTACTATCATTATCAATCAACGTGTGAACCCTTCTTCTCTGATGCATTGCAACTAATCTCATTTGTTTAAACTCCATATCTCCCAATAACCCAGCATGACTTGCATTGAAACATTTGGGTGGCCTTCTTCTCTTGGACTTCCCTCAAACTCTTCCTCCTCTTGTTTTGGTGTTATTTTTTCATTGTCTTCATCGCCATAAATCACATAAAATTTTAGTTGTCTTGTCTTGCACTTAGGGCCCAGGCTATATTTTTCATCACACCAAAAATAGAGACCTTTTGCTCTTTTATTGTCAAAATTTTTACTACTAATATGTTTAGGAGGTTTAAAGGATCTTATCGATGATGAACGTAACGTTGAGGTTGGTTTTGGTAATATTCCTTCCAAGCTTGAACTTGTAGTTATGTTTGCTATCTGGAGCTATGTTGAAATTCCTACTATTATTCACATTCTTCATTATGTTGCCTCAACTTAACATCGTATTTCCCACTAACAACACTATCGTCTCTTACTTCGTAGCTAACGTATACGCCTAATGCAAGAAATGAGGTTTATGTAATTGAACTGTTATGCCAATTTTAGGATTGAGTCTCTTCACAAAAAATCTGATTAGATACTCCTCTAGTAGTGAGAGTTTGTTTGAGTGATGATCAAATTGTGCATAGTAATCTAACACAGTCTCATTCTGTTTCAAATCCTTAAAATCTCCCACTAGGTTGTCAAAGATCTTCGCATCAAACCTCTATTTGAGAGCCTTGGTGAACTCATCCCAATCGACCATTTCTATCTTATTGCAAATTTTGATATATAATCGATAACACTCCTGGGTTTGTTTGTCCATGTACAGAATAGCTAAACTCACTTTTGTCTTTTCTAGAATTTGATCCAACTAAAAAAATTGTTCATAATGATAGAGCCATAGTTTGAAGTTTTCACTATCAAAAGATGGAAACTTGATTTGACTTAACCTCGTCAGTGTAACATTTTCATCCCCCTCCTACCTTAGTTGACTACTCTAGGGTGTAGGTTTTGATACTCTTAGTTCTCCCCCTTGTTTCTGTAGATTTTGCAGAAACATAGTTCTCAACTCCAACATCCCCTTTTCGACCTTTTTCATTCTGTTTTGAATCTTCAAAAGCATCCTCCCACTTTTGTCTTTTGTCTCTAAAAATAGCCTTTCATTCTTGCTTTGTGATTCCATAAACATTATCTCATTTCTACTTTGTGCTTCCATCAAGCTTTTCAAGTTTTCGTCAAACCTTTGCATCTCCGTGGCTCTCATACCTTTTGCTATAATGCTTCCTAGATTTGACTGCTCTGATACCAATTGTTGAGTGTACTTTGGTGATAATACAATTGGAATGTCACTTCTATATTGTTGTTAGTTTAGAGAAGAAAGGGAACAATAGAGAGAGAGAGATATCACAGAATCACAGATGATATTCAGAAAGAAGGAAACAACTACATTAGGTTTTACATGTCGATATAGTCATTAGTAATTAGCTTAAATACACATGATAGTCTAGTAATCTAGTGTAAACTAGTCTAGGATTACAATCCTGGAGTCTTTATTTAAATGATGTGTATAACATTTAGTAATTAACATCGACATGACTTCCTAGTGGGATAATGACCTAAGCCTTCAAGATTCCTACTATGTATAGTTTTTCTTCCCTTTTTGACACTATTTTCAAATTCCTACTTTGTGTAGGTTTCATACCCTAGCGTTATACTACTATATAAACACTCCCTTAAGGGTCCTTTGTAACATCATATTGGTTTACTCTTCATTAGTCTTAGGGTTTGTGTGAGAGAGAGAAAACACTTGTAATTTTTCTTTCTTTCACATAGTGCATAATTTCGGGCTCTCTTCACCCCATGGTTTTTTCTCCTAACATTTGGATTTCCCATATAAAAATTCTTTGTGTCCTTTTATTGTTTTTTCTTTATTTACTTGATTGATTCCATTGCTTCCACGACTACTAACACAACAAACTGGTATCAAAGCAAGGTTGGTTTCGGTCAATCAACTTTTGTTGCCATATATCCTTCAACCAAATTCGACATCGACAAGCTCAACATAAAAATTAGTTTTGCTATTTGAAAGGTTCAGATGCAATTCATTCTTACATAACATAGATTGAAGAAAGCTTTGTTTGGCAAAAAATTTGAACCTTCCAATATGTTAAACGAGGATTAGGAAGAGTTGGACAAAAAAGCCTTGTCTACTATTCAGCTATGCTTAACAAGTGAATTGCTCCGGGAAGTAATCTATAAACTACCACTACAAGACTTTGGTTGAAATTGGAGTGCGTTTACATGATGAAGAGTCTAGCCAACAAACTTCATCTCAAAGAATGTCTCTTTATGCTCAAGGTGTCCGAAGGTTACTCACCCCATCTCATCTGGATGAATTTAATTCTATTATCATTGATTTGGAAAATATTGATGTTAAAATTGATGATAAAGATTAAACAGTGCTTCTTATTATTTCACTACCTCATTCATATAAGCACTTTAAAGAAATTACGATTTATAGTAACTGCGAAACTCTCTCTTTAAAAGGAGTTAAATTTGCTTTGCTGACTAAAGAAAAGTTTGATGCTTCCATTGAGAAGGAAGCTGAGGGTTTAACGGTTATAAGTAGAAATTTTGAGAAAGGAGAGAGAGGTAAGAGCCATAAGAAGTCTAGATCTAAGTCTAGAAGTAGAGATGCCAATATTACATGTAAACATTGCAAGAAAATTATAAACAAGGTCTCAGATTATTATAAACTAGAAAATAAACTAAAAAAAGAAGGTTAAAATAAGGATAATCAATATAATTCTATGTCCAAGGCTACTGTGGTTGATTCTAGATTAGGAAGTGATGTTCTTTTGGTAGTTCAAGGAAAACAATGATCCAAAGATGAATGGATCCTAAACTTCGATTGTACTTTTCATATGTGTCTTTACAAAGATTGGTTTGCCACATATGAAACTGTTAAGGGTGTTGTCCTTATAGGTCATAATATGATATGGTGGGGAAAGATATAATCAATATTAAAACTAATGAAAGTATTGTTAAAACCCTCACTAATGTTCGTCACATTCCTAATTTGCAGTATAGGTACTACTCTAAAGGTGGAGTCATGAAGATATCCTGAGGTAATCTTGTAATCCTTAAAGGGAAGAGACATGGTACTTTTTATGTGTTGCAGGGCTCTACTATTATTGGAACTGATGATGTTGCCTCATCTAAGTCTCACTAAGATGCCACTAAGTTGTGGCATTACCGCCTAGGCCATATGGGTCAAAAAGGTATGCCAATCTTGTGCAAGAAGGGTCTATTGAACTAGAGTTAAGGTAAAATGGACTTCTATTAACATTGTGTCTTTGGTAAATAGACTACTTTGAGTTTCTCTTCCTCAAGAATTCATTGGACCAAAGGTACTCTAGATTATATTCATTTTGATCTATGAGGTCCCTCTCGCGTTGCTTTTCGAAGTGGTAAAAGGTATATGTTGACCATTATCGATGATAGATTATGGCAAGTTATGTTCACCAAGAAATGACCAGAACTTGGATCTCGGTCTATTTAAGATTGTTCCTTTTAATCGTAATCAAAGATGTTTTCTTATCTCTCATATCTTTTCTGAACAAATCAAAGAAGCTAATGGTAATGGATCAAATACATCAAATAAGGTTTAGGTGCTTTTTTCTAAAAAAGAAGAATAAAGTTCTTCCCACTTTTAAAGAGTGGAAAACCTTGATTGAGAACCAAACAGGTAAGAAAATTAAGCGTTTGAGAACTAACAATGGTTTTGAGTTCTATGAAGATGTTTTTGACAACCTATACAAGAAGGAAGGCATTACTAAACACCACACTTTGGTTGGAAGCTCTTAGCAAAACAGAGTTGCTAAGCGTATAAACAATACTTTATTAGAGAATTATTGATGTATGATTTCTCATGCTAAGTTGGGACGTGAGTTTTGGGTTAAAGTGGCTACTACTGTATGCTATCTTGTCAATCATTCTCCACATCGTTCTCTGGACGGCAAAATCCCAGAAGAAGTTTCGTCAGGCAACCCTGTTGATTATTCTCATCTTCATGTTTTTGGGTGTCCTGTTTATGTTCATATAAATGAGGGAAAGTTAAAGCCTTGTGATATTAAATGTGTCTTCTTAAGTTATAGGGAAGGAGTTAAAGGTTATCATTTTTATTGTTTTAACCCTAAATATCGTAAGATTTATCATAGTCATGATGTAACCTTTCATAAAGATGATATATTTTCTTCTAGGTAAGATTTTGTGTTGTCTTCTCCTTGTGCAAATGATCAGGCTAGTACAAGGGAGAAGGTGGAGTTAGTTGTCCCTGCAACTCACCCTAAGGAGATAGTCCCACTTACTTCTGAGTCTCAAGAAACTCAAACTGATGCCACTGTACAAATTGATCCACCGCCAGTGCAACCTGATTATGTGTTGGCCCGAGATCATCCCAGAAGATAGACCTAATTGCTAGCGAGATTACGAGACTATGATTGTGACTCTTTGCTTATACTTTATTTGTTGCACAAGAAGTTGGCATTTATTCTAAGCCAAAGAATTGTTTTGAAGCTATTGCTAGTGTAAATGCTAGGAATTGGATTGGTGCTATACAGGAAGAAATTAAAAGTCTTTATAAGAACGAGACATAGGATTTGGCGAAGCTTCCTAAGGGTAAGCGTGTTATTAGTTGCAAGTAGATCTATAGGCTCAAAGAAGGCATCGCTAGTGTTGAAAGCAAAAGATATAATGCTCATTTTGTTGTACATGGTTTTGATTAACATGAAGGAGTTGATTTCAATTAGGCATTCTCCTGTTGTTTGTCATACCTCTATTCGCATACTATTATCTCTTATTGCTCTTTATGACCTAGAGCTTAAGCAAATGGATGTGATGTGAAAACTGCATTCCTAGATAGTAATCTTGAAGAAGAAATTTACATCCATCAACCCGAGGGCTTTATGGTTCAAGGAAAGGAGTGTTGGATCGGAAAAAAAAATAGCATACATGATTTGGATAAAACGGTAGATTTCAAAACTTTTTATAAATCAAAATTGCAGCGGAAGAAATATAACCAAATCAACATGCATAACCATACATGATATAGTATAAGGATAAACATTTGCATAAACACAAGATGAAAATTATTACCAACTCCTTCGCTACAGCTTTAATTGCTTACTGTGCTATCCTATCCTCGGTAATGTATTCTCTACTAAGTGATGCATCCTTTTCTTGTTTTTATATCCTCTTCTCGATATTGTATCCTCGACCAATACGATATACCACTTGTTCTTCTTGGTCAACTTAGTTAACAAGATCCTTTGGTGGGAAAGGAGAAGAAAACTTGAAGAGATTTTTCTTTAAAATAAAGAAGCAAATGATGAGACATTTCTCATGCAATTTTCGGCTCACACATACAAGATAGGGGAGAGAGAGATAAAAATTCAACAATCTTATCTTTTCTTCTCTTAATTTGTTAAGTCTCAAAAGGAAGAAGTGAAGTGCATCTAATGCATCACATGCTTCCTTAATCAATCATAAAGAAGCCAATAAATGAGAATCTTCTCATTTATTTTAAGATGGCTATATGAAAAGACCATTAACTTAAAAATACATATCAATTTCAGTTTTGTGATGAAAGAAGAAAGATGGTCCATCAAATGCACCTCTTTCTTCTTTAATCCAATGAATGCTAATAAGTTACATGCTATCATTAAAAGACCACCATTAAACTATTTAACGATAAGGTTATTACTCCATTTAATGATGATAAAGCATGTTAAAAAACCATCTTAAATGTAGCAAACTAATGCTAAATGTGCAGCTACACATTTAGCCCATTAAAACCGAAATTCTACCTCCATTTATCTTTAATAACTTTGTTTTAATTTAGTAATCTATTTAATCAAATTAAACCAAAACCTAGCCTATTTCTAAATGTTCATATGGGCTTATAATTAACAATTAATTAAAATAATCCCAACATTCAATCATAGGCTTTAAAACCTCTATTTGTATTTCTTACTTTGTTTGAAAATCTTCCTAGAAGCCAAATTGGGAATCTAATTGGACTTATATAACTTAAGCTCCAATAAGCCCGAAATTAATTTAATCTCATTAGAATTAATTCCAGTTTATTAACTAAAATGTCATTTCACTAAAAAAAACAATTAGTTGAACTTTAGAATTACTAAATATTATGATAACACATATTTTAAAAAAGATGTCCAATTGCAAACTCTAATATGAACCATATTATAGTCATCTGCACAATAAAGGATAAAATTACCGTTTTACCCTTATGTTGGTTTTTCCTTCTAGATCTTTCGCTTTACTCTATATGGTTATCAACACATAAGATCTCATCTTGGTGTTAAGACTTGATGGGTAGCTAGTTCATCAAACTACTGGCATCAGTTTAATCACTAATCTCCGCAAAACATCTAGAAGTAACGATATCACTATAAACTCTTTATTTGAGTGAATGTTCTATGATACATGTTTCAATTAATAATTCCAACATGTAGATACCGGATTGATACTCTTTAAAAATTCATTTTGATTATATCAAGACTTATAATGAAATACATATGAGTTCACCACTCATCAATATTGTAGTCCATAATAAACGAATGCTTAAGTTGTATGTTTTAAGATTAAAGCAATGACCCACTTTATTCTTTAAAACATATTTGATTCTTGATTCATTTAATAGTGTCA
>JANKYF010000004.1:11362617-11375284 GCA_029829435.1 Erythroxylum hondense | reverse complement strand
AATTTTCAACCATCCATATTCATCAAATACCCACAACAATGACAACACCTACACAAAAACTTCAATCATCCATCCTCTATGACACTCAAGAAGGCTAAGAGAGACAACAACCAATCCACACCAAAACCAGAAATTTTCTCACAAAAGCAAAGAAAATACAACAAACACCCTTCTCCTCATTGGACGAGGCCATGTTCGACATCTTACTACATCATCTTTTTATCAGACATATACAAAATACAATACAATTCAAAAGTCTTTCATTAAAATCATAATATAAGATTTTACAAAGCTTTAGTGAGCACTTTTAGCCCAAAATTTCAGATTTCCTATTCTCCAAAATTTTACACTTTCACTATGAAATGAAATTTACCAATGCTAAAGTCCAATAAAAGATCGGGGTCCAACAAAGAGAGTCATTTGGCTGGGGTATGAAATAGTGAAATCAGAATTAGTCCCAAAATGGTCTATCCTAATTGAGTTTTAGGTCGGGCTTAGATTTAAGAAAATGGCTCAAGTTTAGTCCAACCATTATCAACCCTAATGAGAATGGTCTTTCTTCTTAATTGTTCAACCAAGAATAAAGGTATCATAACATTACCATCTTGAGACTTCATATGATTCAAATTCATGATTAAATTATCCCAAGTTTTGGCATAGAATAAGGAAGAAGGATGGCTTTTTCTTCATCATTAATTTTAACATTAATAACCATGAGTTGCTAATGAGAAAATTAAATTGTTTAAAATGCTCCTGAACATTTTCATTATGTATAATTATCATCATAAGAAAATCTTGTTCATTAACAACTCCACTTCATAGATGTTTTCCAATTTCTTTCATAATCCTTTAGTGGTTTTCTTACCATCCATGTTGAACAACATAGCTCCCTCTAAAGCTAGAAGGGCATTTTTTAGAACCAAATCATCCTTTTCAACATGTTTTGACTGTCATTCCTTCTAGTTTATTTTCCTTCCTTAAAATAGAAATTATAGAACCATCTTCTACAAGTACAACATTCGTCTTTGGGTTTAGAGTGGAAAATTTTCATTAAAACCTGAAATGTCAAATCTAGCAACATTTTTCATTTTCATAACTTTTAAACAAATTTATAAAACTCGCAATGGTACCAAATTGATAATGTAAGTGATATAGAAGTATGAATTTGCAAAAAAAAAAAAAAGAGGAAAAAAAGATAATAATATATATAGTTTGGCAAAATAGTTCTATTTCTACATGTAGGAGGTATGCTATATACTTTTCTTGTTTATGAAGAATATTACAAAAAAAGCTTATTAATAGATTCACTCAATAAAATCTTGATATAATTCAATAAATGACATGAAACTTATTAAATTTATTTATACACATTTCACAATTACCTTATACACTACTTGTCCTATTAAAATTTTAAGATTATTTTAATAAAAATTGATATTAAAATTAGATTGAATCTATCGCTTAAATTTACCTCATATGTTTAACAAAAACTTAATAAATAAACACTTTTCAAAAGTTAATATTATAGGATCATTTAATAGTTTAAAATAATAAAATTTTACTTTTTAAAATGAGTGAATCCACATGAGAGGTTCAGAATGAATTACTAAACTTAGTCTAAAATATATTGCATAAATACTCCTTTTCTATTTCCTAATTTATGTTTCTCTATCTTTACAATCCACTGTGATTAAGTTCAAGTAGTTCCCTGCTTCTCGATTAACACACAGATTAAGATATAATGTGATAGTGTTGTAGTAACTTCATATATTAAGATGCCATCCTAACATTTTTGTGACTAGTGAATAAACTCCTAAAATCATACCTACAGTATTACTCTTTTCATTAGGTTGGGGGTGTGTATAGTCAAGCCCAACTTTTAAAGCAAACAATATAATGATGAATTTAGCCAATGATAAAATGTGCATGCCCTGTTTCCTTCACTCACTGTGGGCTTCTACGAATGGATGAAATGCATTTATTGTTGGACAATTGTGTCCTTTTTCATAAAGTTGGACAACTATTAATTGCATTTTTCAGTTTTTAAATAAATTATCAGTTAAGATACGTAATTTGATCTATATAAAGATAATAAAGTGGCCTAATAAATGATCTAAATTAATGGGTCAAAGTTCAGGTAGAAAATGGATCCCAACTAGTGTGGATCGGACCCATATCGATCTTGTGAAAGGGAAGCCCGATATGGAAGTTAAGTTTAAAGGTTAAGGTTTCCTGCAATTATTCATATATCAATCGTAAGTATAAGGATTCTCTGACCTGTTAAGAGAACTTACATATTGAGAAAACTGTAGAAAGACCTAAACTTCATGTCGAGAAACACTTTCCATAAAGGTTCTAAGAGATTCGTGATCGTCTGGAGCTTAAAAATGGCATCGGAATTAGAGATGGAACTGAAATTAGGTATTCCGTATTACCTTCATTTTTAATCCTTTCATGTATGATCCTGGGTACGTAATAAGGTATGTACTATGCATTACATGTGGTATCAGAGTGGTTGCATGAACGGTTTGTCAAGAACGAAGGTTTTTCGATATTTCATCTCATATGGTTTTCCTTAAGTTTTGATTCATTTTTTAGTTTTTTTACGTATATCATTACGTAAAACGAGTATACATAAGGCTAGCTACAAAATTGGGCCAAACAAAGCAAAAAAGACATCTATGGATGCTAAAAATTACCTCCGGTGTCGGTGGGAGAGGAAACGTCGAGCGCATGTAGTGCACGCCCTCGATGCTGCTATAGTAGCCATGGGTAGTGAACGCGCCCATTGCATGCTGAGATGTCGCTCTAGCAGACGACAGACACATGTCGCAATGCATCGCGGCCTACGCTCCCACAAGTGTGGGACGGTGGGCGTGTGTTGAGCACGCACAACATCCGTTCATACACATGGCACGCTGGATAGACGACATGTGCTGACACGTGCGATGCACATGCTATACAATAGGCGCGCATCTACGCATGGGGAGCTCTTAATGGGCACGAATCATTCGCATCTGGGGCGCGTTGACACACAACCCCGCACTACTCGCACTGATGTGGTGTGCCATGTCAATCGTATGAATTTTGCAACAATAATTTTTCAAAAAAACATACAAAAATTTTAGATTTTTTGTAAAGGTGCTCCGGAGTGTTTTGGGTCAGTTTTTAGGTTTGGAAAATTTATAAAGTAAGTTTTTCCATTTTTCTGGATTTATTACATTAGTAATAAATTAAAGTCTTACTCAAAAAAAGAATTAAGACATTCTGAATCAAATTTTGAGTGAATTTCATGCTTTGGACATCACATGAGGGAGATACTTCAAGTTTTTGTATCTCGAGTCTCATGTTTAAAGTTCGAGATTGCATGATAGCCGATCGGAAAAGGAATTGAGAAATTCTGAAGCCATTTTTTAGTGAATTTTCATGCAATGAACTTGCCATAAGGGAGATACATGAGGTTTTCATGTCTTTGGTGGTCAGTTCAATGTCTGGTAATGCACGATAGTCACTCTACTAAGATTTTTCTCTTATAAAAGTCTCAAATAAAATTTTCAGAGAATGTCTTCAGCATGAGTATGTGACAATGAGACTATGTATTTGGTTTTTTTTGCATTTATTGATGTTACATTGTCACATGCTATATGCCCATAAAGAATGTGAGGATAACATAAAGATATATCCCTTGTGTTTGTGGACTTTTGAGTGTTGATGAGTATGTAGTCATCATAGTGGCCTTTCGAGTCAGTATATTGAATTGTTCTGCTTACATGTTAGGAGATGTCTCTAGTCTCATGTTTGGTTATTCTGTCATATTGGCCTTACATGAGATTTTGAGATGTGCATAAAGGCATTGGATAGAGAAAATTCATTGCTTGAATGATCTATTCGCCCACAGGTGGTAGGTAATGAGAGTTGATAATTTGTACTTTGATTGCTTTTATGTGGAGATCTAGTTGCATATGTTATGTACTCAACCCACAGGTATTTCACAATATGTGTAACTAGATTTTTAGTAAAGATACTATTTAATGGCTTTGAGTATCGTTGTTGTCCTACATTTGTGCTGATTGAAATATTATTATTTTATAGTCACCTTTCAGTCAATAAATTCAGTGTCGCATTGAAACCCTGATTGGTTTCAATACAAAGAAGTGGACAAAGGATGTATTGAATGCTATAGAGATAATTGAGGTTGATATGGCCATACAGATGGACATGCCATCTTTACCTATATTCATGAGCTTGAGAGTTCATAAAGCAACTTATGAAACCTGGATCGGTCTAACAGATTATATCTAATGACCATTAAGAGATCTATTCCTAACCATCTACTAAGTGGACTTCTAGACACAGGCATAGGGAAGGAGTTTTTTGATAATGTCTCCCAGAGGTACCTAGTCATACCTAGTGTTGAGACAAGTGCCTTAATGAAAGAATTATTCTCCATGAAGTACATATGAGACAAAGGGGAGTAATGGAGTATATATCGATAATGATTCATCTTCACAGTAGATTAAAGTTGTTGGGACTTCAATTATTTGATAGCCCATTGCATTTCTAAGGAGGAGAAACTCAAGCTTGCTACTCCTACAGCTAGAGGGAAGACAAAGATGAAGGCCTCTAAATTAAAGATAGAAAGTTCAAATCTTCTCCACATGCTGATGTTGGTCAAACCAACTCTGGTAAAGGTCCAAGGGACATAAAGAAATCAGTAGTATGAGATTTAAAAGAAAGACTGAGACCATTAAGAAACTCCTTGTCTTATCAATTTATGAATCAAATTTCTGATAGTTGCATTAAGTATTTGGTGGCTATGTAGTGGAACATTTGATCAATGTGCTTCCACGATGCAATGGTTCAGATCAAGGATAAAGCCAAATAAAGGGAAGGAGAAACTGATGGTTCACAGTAATGAAGAAGTGGGAGTAATATCTATAGGGGATGTATGTACTGAACTTTGTTGTAAGATTCATTTAAGTTTTACACGACACATTTTATATATGATCTTTTGATCAATTTTGGACAAAGAGGGTTAATGTTTTGTATTTAATGCTTCTATTGTATAGTTGTAGTTTAATGCAAAACATAATGGCACAACTTTCTTGTCATATGGTTTGTATAAAATGTGTCTTACCTTGAATTAGATATATGCTTCTTCATATCTTGTTAAATAAGTTATCAAACAAAGGACCCTGATGAATGAGAAGTCATACATGATGTGACATAAAAGTTTAAGCCACATTTCTAGAGCTAAGGTTGAGAGATTGATCAAGGAAAGCATTTCTCAATTTTAGATCATGATGATCTGGGAACATGTGTTGACTGTTGCAGGGATAAGTTGATTAATAAGGATATTGAGATCAACTTATGCTTATGACTTGTTGATTTTGATACATAAAGATATTGACATAACGTATACAGTTTCATTGTGCAATTCCAAATGTATTTTGACATTTGTTGATGATTATTCCCATTACAATTGTGTGTTCTTGCTTAAAGGCTGAAGGTTAAGAACCAATTGGGAGAATTCATCAAGATAGTCAGATTTGACCAAGGAGGAGAATATCATGGCAAACATGGTGGTCTAGGACTTTAAAAGGTCCATTTGCCATACATTTGAAATCAATTAGAATAGTGACTTAATTCACTATGCTGAATAGTTATGAACAAAATAGTGTGTTGTTGAAAGGCATAATTACACCCTAAAGAATTTGAAGAAGTCAGTGCAGAACAAAACTAATCTACCTAATTATTTAAAAGTTTAGAAACACAACCTTACACACATTCGTGTAAGGGGCTGCCCTACTAAGGCATTGTAATCTTTATAAAGATAAATTGCATGCTCGTTCCACTCATTGCTATTTAGTAAGATATCTTAACCACTTTAAGGCTACAACTTTTACTGTAGAAAAGGAGAAACTGGAATAGTGGAATCACAAACAGCTAAGTTTCTGAAATATGATGTCTATAATGATGGTAGGTCCTTTGACCTTTTGGATGATAGTAGGGCTGATCTATAGTTATCATATACTCGTTACTCATACGGTTAGATCTGGTAGATCTAGGTTTGTGTATCATGCCTGTACAGGAACAAGAACCCATACCTATAGATACAGAAGTTCCTGGGGGTACAAGATCTAATAGAGTTAAGTAAATCTACTATAGTGAGACGACCTACTATCCCATATGATTACATAGTCTATCATGTATACAGGAGTATGCTATTAGTAATGTTACAGATTCGGTTACTTTTACAGAAGCTATTTTTAGACCTAATGAGGATGTGTGATGGGATGCAATGAATGACAAGATACAAGCCATGAACTATAGTAAAGTTTGAGAGCTACTTGATGTGCATCGGAACTACAAACCCGTCAGTTGTAAATGAAGTTTTAAGACCTAAAGAATTTCAGGATAAAATTCAGTGGTTTATAGGCTCGCTTAGTTACCTAATGGTTCACTCGGAGAGAAAGGTTGACTTTATATTACCTTTTCTCTTGTATCATTGTAGGATACATTTTTAGTTATTAAGGCAATTGTAGCTCATAATGACATAGAGTTACATCAGATGGCTGTCAAAACTACTTTCTTGAATAAAGACCTTTATGAAGAGGTCTATATGGTACAACTTGAAGGATTTCAGGATTCAGATGGAACTGATATATTTTGCGCGTTATGCATTTATATTAAACCTCATAAAATGATACCTTACAATTGATAAGGTTTGGCTTCTTTCGGCTTTATGGAAAATAAAGTTAAAAAGATGCTTATACTATGAGGTCAAAGGGAGCAAAGCTATCTTCCTATTACTACATGTAGATGATATATTGCTCACGTCAAATTACTTAACCATATTGTATGAGGTTAAGTAACTTTTGATCAAGAACTTTGACATAAAAGACCTTGATGTAGCATCTTCTATCCTAAATATTTTTATTCACTGGGACAGATCTCGAGACTCATCAGACCCCTCGTAGAAATGCAATCAAGCTAGTGTTGAGATACTAAAAAGAAATAAAGATTATATGTTGACATAAAGAATAGTCAATAGAATAAATCTCGTAGGAAATTCAGATTCAGATTTTAGCTATGTGTCCGGATGATCAAAAGTCCTCTTAAGGTTACAGTTTTAAGTTTGTAGATAGTACAATATTGTGGAAGTGTGTTAAGAAGACACAGGTAACTTCCTCGACTATATATGCAGAGTGCATGCTCTGCTTCACATATGGTTTAGCTTAGAAACTTGATTTCTGAGTTTTTTGTGGTTGATTCAGTGGCTAGACCCATTTGGTTGTATTGTGGAAATCTTCTTACTATGTTGTTTAATAACAACAAAGAATATCACAGGGTTTTAGCATTTAAAGGTCAATTATTTGGTCATAAAGGTGTTGATACGAAAAGGTGACATTAAAGTTTGGAGTATTTAAAGACTGAGGAACTGTGAGTCGATCTTTTTACTGAATGACTTCGCCCACTTGTGTTTGTGACACAAGTATATAGCATAGGTGTTTTGACGTCCTTAGACACTGTTATTAGTGGATCGTTATGTTTGCTCCATGTACATTTGTACATTTTGATGTATTATGAAAATATGAGGGTTCATCAATAGAGATGATCATTGTTTATCCTCGATAATACATGTTATCATACATTGTCATAATACATATAAAAGTCTTAAGATTTGTGTTGATCTTAAGCATTTAAAGGTCATTAAGCATATATACATATTGACTTTGTGCCTATGTCATTTAGACATATACAGTTTTAGTACGGGTATCCATGAATTTTAGCATAACGTAGGGGGATATAAGTTTTTTATTCCATAAAGGTTCTTTAATGTAGTTTAGCCTTTAGTTGGAGACCATAAAGATTTTCTCTAATGCAGTTTAGCATTTGGTGAGAGGAAACAAGTTTTCTATAATGTTATTTAGCATCCGATGAGAGAAAATAGGATTTCTCTAATGCAGTTTAATATAAAGTTGGAGAAATCAAGACCTACAATCGAAGATGATATAATTTATATCACAAAGGTATCATCCTAGTTTGCCACACTCTATTTTCCCATTCCTGTTAATGAGGTATTAGGTATACATGATTGTATTCGATCTGTGTCGCACATGACACATGCATTTGATATTTTTCGGTATCGAAAGCCTTACATGTCAGAATGATGGACTTTCATTATCTTTGAATCCAATGTTTTGTTTTTAAAACTTAGTCGATTAATTCAGTAGTGTGGCTTAACTAAGTTTTTAAACTGTTTTTAAACTAAAGTCAAAGCTACAATTAATGTTTATCTAAAGGGGAGAATGTTGGACAATTTTTTCCTTTCTCATAAAGTTGGAAAACTATTGTGATGAAAATCACATTTACTCCACCAATCTCCACCCAGATTCAATAAACAACAGAAAAAAATGAAGAACAGAAGGTGCGTGTGTGAGAGGTGTCTGAAGATGTTGAAGAAAGGAAGAGAGGGAAGCTCTCGATTGTTCTCATTAAGTCAGAAACAAAAGACAAAGCTTACGAAACACATGACAAAAACATAAGTTAGAAGCTAATGGTTAATACTCAGTCATATCAACATAGTGGTAACTATGTCATAAGCATTTTGTTCAAGACGTTGTCGTATTCAGCACATCGAAAGCAAAATCAACTACGCTACAACAATACTCAAAACGCACAGTTTCAGAAGTATGCATAAGTGGATCAGATGAAGAGCACCTACACAATATTTGACTCATTCAAAGCACAACCGCAGGCAACTGGTCTCTACTCCTATAAATAGGACATAATTCAATCATTAGTACATATCATTTTTCTCATTACATTGTAAGAAAAAATCAGAGAGTGTGTTAGAATTAAAAGAGTGAAATATTTCATAGTGTGCTGGGGTACTTAACTGTAGGTACTAGGAGAGTTCATAAACTCTTACAAGTATTTGAGATAAACACTCAAACTCTGTAATCTGTCTCTTATTCTTGATACTAGTGGAACCATTACAGTGAGATCTTTGGACGTGGATAGTATAAATGCTATTGAACCAAGTAAAATCTTGATGTTCTTTAATTTTTTACAATCCTTAACATTTTCAAAATACAATATCTTTTTCAGTCTTTAAGAAGTAAGACAACAGTTCAACACGATTATCCTAACATAAGTGGTATAAGATCTATCCAAAACCTCCTGGGCATTTCTTGGCTACTCAAAGCATCAAGGATCATTAAGAAATTTCTATAAGTAAAAGTCATTTCTATTTCTTTAGACTACAATAAAGATGGTAGGAAAAGAAATGGATGTCTTCACTGGTAAGGAAGACTTCACCATCTGAAAACTCTAGAAGCCAGCCCTTCCCGAATTTTATGACTACTATAGAGCTATCGAAGATCAGTATAATGTTGAAACTGACCCAATAAAAAGACTCAAGATGCAGAGACTTGTACATTGCAAGTTAATGCTTCACTTATCACCAACTGTGATAAGAAAAGTGCAAAATTGTAACACTACATGGAAGATATGACTTAAACTTGTTGAAATTTATGGAAAGAGATGTCTTCCTAACAAGATGAATCTTCTGTACAATCTTTCTAACTACAAGATGAACACTTCTGTCTCTTTAGATGACAACTTAAACTATTTCTTTAAGTTAGTACAAGACTTGGAAGCTACAGATGAAAAGATCTCTGAGGAGCATCAAGCTGTAGTGATTCTAAAGGCTTTACCTTTTGAATTAAATGCATTCAAGAAGGTACTTAAGTATGCTAGTAGAGAATCGCTCATTATGAAGAGGGTGTTAGACTCACTAATGAAAGAAATAGTGGATGTTAATCCATTCAAGAAAGAGGCAGAAGTGATGTTTGTAAAAAACAATCAAAATAAGAAGTCACATAAGAAGAATAGCAAGAAAGGGAGTTGGCAGAAGGGAAGTGGGAAGAATATGCACACCAAGGAAGGTGAAGAAAAGAAGAAAAAGGGAAAAGGAAAGAAATATTTTTACTGTGATAAGGAGGGACATTTTGCAAGGGACTACAAAAAGAAGAAAAGGGATAAAGATGCAGAAAGTGGAGAAACTAGAAGATTCAAGTGGTGATAAGATTATGGCTGTCAGTGAAGAGAGTGAAGACCTGAGTAGAGAATGGATCTTTGACTCAGGTTGTACCATGTATATGACACCATATAGAGACTGGTTCACTACATTCGAACTAGTGATTGCCAAGGTAAAAATGGCAGATTCTGGGTAGTAGAGGATAAAAGGGATTGGAAGTGTATCCATCAAAATGTTTGATGGAAAGAAAAGGATCCTTACTAATGTCAGATTTATGCCTGAAATTAGGAGGAATTTGATTTCTGAAAGCTTGTTTGATAAACAAGGTTTTCAGATTAGATCAAAAGATGGACTCAGAGAAATCCTAAAGGATGGTAGAGTCATTATTAGAGGAGTTGAAAAGGGTGGGTTGTACTATGTCATAGGTTCTACAAAAGTTAATCAAGTTTTTGAAAAGGGAAATCATGAATCAACCAAGCAATGACATGCAAGGTTGGGCAATTCAAGGAACAAAAGTTTGTTCCACCTCTCTAAATAAGGATTGATTCCTGATCAAAACCTACAGAAGCTGAAATTCTGTTAATTATGTGTGCTAGGAAAGCATCATAGATCTAGTTTCCAAAAGGGAGTATGGAGGGCCACAAAGATCATAGAATATGCTCACAGTGATCTTTGGAGGCCAACTCAAGTATCTACTACAGGAGGGAATCTAAATTTTATGTCTATAATAGATGACAAATCTAGAAAATGTTGGGTATATCCAATGAAAAGGAAAGATGAAGCATTAGAATACTTCATAAAATGACACACAATCATGGAGAATCAGTCTAGAAAGAAGCTAAGATGCCTAAGGACTGACAATGGATTGGAGTACTGCAACAAATAATTTGAAAACTATTGCAGCAAAAAAGGTATCTTAAGGCATAAAACAGTGATAGCTACACCTCAACAGAATGGTGTAGCTGAGAGACTCAATAGGACTCTCCTAGAAAATACTAGGTGTACGATACTCTCTTCGGGTTGCTCACACTCACTATGGGAAGAAGCTATTAGGATTGCAGCCTACCTTGTTAATAGACTCTCCACCTTTGCTAATGATTATAAGACTCCACAAGAAGTGTAGAATGGTAAGAAACCTAACCTAACTCACCTTAGGACTTTCGTATGTGCAGCTTATGCACATTGGAAGGAAGGAAAGCTGGAGCCTAGAACAATTAAAGGAGTATTCCAAGGATATCTAGAGGGAGTTAAAGGCTATAAGATCTTACTACTCCAAAAGGGAGGTTACAAAACTATCATAAGCAGAGATGTAATCTTCAAGAAAGATGAATTCCCTCTGCTGAATAAGAACTTCTTAAATTCAGATCTCCAAAAGGAAGTTCAGGAGCAATTGAGATCATTGAACCAACTAGTTTCTTTCTATGTGCCACCAGAAACTGAAGAAGGTGGCATTACTCAACCTCCTAATATGGAACCTATGCAAGGAACTATACAAAGGACAAAAGAGACTGAAGGTGAGGGTGAAGAAGAAACCCCACATACAACTACAGATGATCCACAAGGAAATCTACAAGACTATCAACTCACAAGAGATAGGCAACCAAGGCAGAGAATTCCTAATAGGAGGTATATTGACTCAAACTTGGTTGAATATGCATGTCTTGTGGCTGAATCTATAGAATGGAGGGCACCTGAAACTTTTAAGGAAGCCATGACTAGAATTGAAGGTAAACAGTGGAAGAGGCTTGTGAGAAAGAGTATTCTTCTCTAATGAAGAATATGACTTGGACTTTAGTGCCTAGATGCCTAAAGTCAAATTAATGGAAAACAAATGGTTATCTAAGCTAAAAGAAGGAATAACAAAAGCCGAACCAAAAATGTACAAGGCAAGACTTGTAGCTAAGGGGTATAGGCAGAAAGAAGGAGTTGACTACAAAGAAATATTCTCATCAGTTGTTAAATTTAAGATAATCAGACTCATTCTAGTGTTAGCCACAGTCTATGACTGGGAAATCCATCAAATGGATGTTAAGATAGCCTTCTTATATGGAAAGCTTGAGGAGACTATGTTGGGACCCGATCCGAAGACCAAATCCCAACTGAAAAAGCGGAAACGAAAATGAAAAACAAATGCGAAAAGCGGATCGAAACCAAATCGAACAAACGAAATCAAAAATCAAAGCGAAAGAAACGAAACGAACATGAAGCTAATCGGACCGAATACAAATCGAAAACGAAAGCGACAACGAAGCATATCGAAAATCGCAACGAAACAAAATCAAAAGGCGAATGCATCGAAAGCAAAACAATTAACTAAGCAGAATCGAAACACAGAATCGGATCATAAAATACGAAAACAAAATCGGAAAGCGAATTCAAAATCGAAACAAACAAACAAAGGCGGAACAAAAACTGAATCCGACATCCAAATACAACTATCGAAGAAAACGTGGCGTTGGATACCTTAGACTAAACTATCCGAAACCGGTCTAATTTTTTTTCTTATTCATTTCTTTCATCTTTATTCGATCTCATTCAAAAATCTAAACAAATAATTCCCACTTTTGGAAATTCAACCTTATACAAAACTCAATCATATTAATCTTCTTAACAATCATACTT
>JANKYF010000004.1:11215760-11237688 GCA_029829435.1 Erythroxylum hondense | reverse complement strand
ACTTATATATCTTATTTTATGCTTTATTCATATTACTACTAATTTTTATTATTCTTTCAAGATATTTATCAAAATGAGAAATAAAATATTTTAATAAAAAATATTTTAGGTTAGGAAGACAATATTTATATTATAAGCAGTTATTATCAGAACTAGAAGATGATCATAATTTGAGGTCCTAAATAATAAATACTATTAATATAGTAAAATAATAGATAAGAAGACAATTAAAATCATTTAACAAAAATTGAAAATATTATCTAGACCGTAAAAGATTTATGACTTTTCCTTAACAAGATAATTACCAAAATTTTTAATAAAAGACTATAATAAAGATTTAGATAATATTAGATAAGAATTAAAGAAATTATTATCACAAGAAAAAACACTAAACATAATTATTCATATTCTTGAAAGATTTATCTTATTGTGAAAATATTAACATCAAAGTGTTGATCATTATATTTTTATTTAGTAAAATTCAAAATATTGTCCATGCCTTGAAATTAAAGATATTAAAACCTTTCATCTACAACTATTCCCGAAAATGGTATTATGTTTCCTCCTCGAAAGATTTTTGCTTTGTCTCTTAATAAGACTTTTCTTAAACAATTAAAATTATGCATATCAAAACAAGTGGATTCCATAATGGATTAGAGAGAGGAACTCCAACTTCTATCTAAACCTCTTTTTGGATCTTGTAATTGGTTAAAAGTTTTATTTGACTTTCCTTTTAAAGGTAACAATAATAAGCAAGATTTCTTCTATCTATCCCTTGCTTCTACTTTCTGACTACTTCAGGTAATCCTCTATATCTGAAGGTTTAACTACTAAGCTTCGAGTAGAACCCAACAAGGCTCTAAGTTCCTCTTCCTCCTTTAGAACATGCATGGAAATTCATATGGCAATCCCTGAACCTTAGGTCCCTTTTTATTCTAAGGCTCTAAGTTCCAAAGCTTATATCCTTACATTTGAGCTAGTTGATTCCCCTTTTATAACCTTCATCTTCACCTCTTTCTACTACCTCTCTCTATAGCATTTTTCCATTTCCTAAATCTACTAAGGTTGGTCATTCTTCTTATTGCTTCCTAGTTAAGATACACTTGACATTGTAAGTTAAAGTTGATGGAAATGCCTCTAATTTCTTATCTTAGGTGGCTACTTTTTCTCCTCTTGTGGTTAATAAAATATCTTAGAGTAAGGTAGTAGGAAACTCATCTACTTTTAAGAAGCTTAGGTACATTCCTCTAAGCTAAGTATAACATCCCACTATTAAAGGTGCTCAAAGAAAGTGATCATAAATTGAAAGCTTCGTTAGTATGTTTCTTTGTAGATAAAAAGGCCCTGATTTCCTCACAATTATATAATACAAATACCTGGAAGAAGATAAGGATTGAGATTACTTTGATAAATGAAGAGGATTTATTTGTCTTTAAATTTATTCATGAAGATAGTATGAATAAAATCCTACAATTGGGCCATACAATGTCATTCAAAATCCCCTCATACTTTAAAAATGGGGACCAAGTTTAGAGATGGTTAAAATAAAAATGGAAATGCATTTATAAGGATTAATTTCCATAATGTTCCTATCAAATATTAGTCAATAAGGGCTTAAGTTAATTAGCAAGTTTAATAAGCAAAATAATTTGCATGGACAAACAAACAACTAATCCAAAGCATACCAGGTATGCTAGAATATGAGCTAATGATGGCTTGGACTAGAAGTTTCTAGAAAATTGAGAATAATGAAGCTAAATGATGTGGGAGAACCTATAAAAGATGAAATTCATTTGAGTTACCAATGAAGACTATCTAAACCAAATTAGGTCATAATATGGGAACAAAATTGTAAAAGTTTTGAAATAGGTGGTTTCAAGAGCTCAATAAATAGATGGAACTAAAAAACCAATGGAGAAGAGATTACTACATCTAGTGATAAAGAGGGTCCCTCAAACCAAGCAATGGGAATTGTGGCACTGGCTAATGGGTAGAGGCAAGAAATCATAGAGATTCCAAAGAAATAGTGATCATGGATTAAATAGTACGCAATTTATCATAGTCAAATTGCTCTAATTATTAATGTCGAATTCCAAGGATCTCTAAGATTGTAGTCTATTATAGGATCAAAGTGAGGATGCCTCTCCTTTTGCTCCCTTTCTGGAACTATATATTCATTATGTTAGCTTCACTATTTACCTGTCTTCCTCGAGCTATCTAGTTTCTCTTGTAATCAAACCACACCTTTTATATACTACCTCTTCTTTATAAACCTCTCTTCTACTAGTATCTTCTAACATTTCCTTTGGTCTTTTGATTTTTGTTGACTTCTTGCTATCTTCTTAACAACTCATTCCCTACACCATCCTCCTTATTGCATCACCTTTCCTCTCTTCTCACTCTTCTGGTTGGTTTGTTCTCTTCCAACTCACTTGGTTTCTTTTATTTTTTCCACCAGACATTAACCTCCCTCCATGGACTTAGCCAATGTCCTACATTTAGTTTTAAACTCCCAAATAGCTCCAGCTACTTCTTTTCCTTCTGACTCACATCACCTGAATCCCTCTCTAACTTCAAATACCAACATCTCTAGACCTATTAGAAGATCCTAGGTATAGGTTGCAATCAAGATCCAACAGCATGTGAACAAGATAGGATTGATCAAACCACTTTAAGAAAAAATTCAAAACAAGATAAGGAGTTTGAATATGTGATTAAATGAAGATCAGACAGAAAGAAAAAGGCTCTAGCTGAGGAGTCAAAACCAGGAATATTCTGACTTGTCATATTATAGGGGATAATGCCCCTTATGAAAAGCTTTTGGTGAAGTGCTTATTAGCTCAGAATAAGGCAACTATTACTGGTTTCTTGAAGACTCAAATCAAGCTCCCTAATTTTAACCTTCTTAATTTTTTTCCAAAGTATTCGAATCTAATCACTAACTACAGTCATTATCTCAATGGCAGAATAATGGTTGTATATGACTCTCTTGTCGTCAATATCAACACTAAGTTCACCTCAAATCAATTGATCCATCTTGAAATTGTTAGAATGGATTCAGGTCTGTCATTTCTCAAATCAATTATATATGCTTATAACAGTGCATATCAAGGATCCTTTTTGTGGAGTTAGCTTAAATCTCTACCAAACACTTCCTCACAACCTCGGTTAATTGTTGGAGATTTTAATGCATTCATCAATCCATAAGAAGCACAAGGTGTCAGATCTGTTGGTAACCCTTGCACTGAGATGAGACAATGTCTATTTGACACAAAGTTTGATATTCCTTATGGAGGTAACTTCTATACAAGGTCTAACAAGCAATCTGGAGATAACTTCATTCGAAAAAAAACTTGATAGAAGTTTGAAAAATCATGTGTGGCTTACTACTTACCCAAGCAATTACTCTACTTTTACTAATCAATGCCTTTTAGTTCACTCTTCCATTATAACTCACATTGATTCTACCAAAACTCACTCCCCCTTCAAATTTAATAATTTCCTAGATAAAGTAGCTGAGTTTGAGTCCTACATACTGAAAGCATCAAATTTTCTCACACAAGGCTCTGAGTAATTCATTCTTACAAGGAAGATGCCCCTTATTAAGTAGGAAATGAAATTGCTTTTTCAAAAGAACATTGGCAATAGTCATCATCTTTTAAACACAACAAGAACTACTCTTTATAGGATATAAACTGAACTTCAAAATGATCCCACCTCAATTGTTCTTTAGAATTAGGAAAAGCTTACTATGCAACACTTTTCCAATGTACTTACTTAAGACTATTCACTGATGAAACATGGGTCAACAGTCGAATGGATAAAAGGGGGAGATAGAAATGTCATTTTTTTTATAGAGCTATCATCTCTAGGAAAACTAGTAACAAAATTATCTTTTTCCATCAGAATAATGAAGAGCTTAAATATTAAAAATCATTGCTACAAAGGGGGTTTAATTACTTTTCCAACACCTTGCAAGCACCTACCAAGGCCACTTCATCTTAGGGTCTTTTGAAAGAGCTTATGCAATTTTGTATTACTCCACTTGAAGACGAAATGTTAATTAAACCCATTACCATTCAAGAGATTGAAGCTTCTTTGAAATATTTAACCTATAAGGAACTTGGTCTTGATGGATTTGATCTTTATTTTTTCAACAAATCTTCGCACCTGATCAAACATATTATGATTGATGTTATTATAGAATTTTTCAACAAAGGGAAATTGTTGATTGAAATCAACAGCACATTTGTAATACTCATTCCCAAAGGTGGTAAGCAAATGAATTTCTCTAACCTTAGGCCAATTTCATATTGCAATGCAGTACATAAAATCATTTCCAATATTTTAGCTCAGAGGTTAAAAAGTGTGCTTCACAATTACATTGACTTTTCTCAATGAGCATTTATACTAAGTACAATTATGAGGGACAAAGAGTTTGTAGATCCTATACTAAAAATTATTTTTTCTTAAAATCGATATAAACAAAGCATTTGATAGTGTTGATTGGGATTTCATTTTAAATACTCTTAAGGCCTTGGATTTTCCATATATTTTCATTCAATGGATCTCATAATGCATTATAGCTTCATTTTTCAAAATCTTGTTGAACGGACATCCTAGTAAACATTTTAAAAGCTCTAAGTGGATTAGACAAGGGGACCTCATCTCTCCGTATATTTTTGCTCTTTTTGTGGAAGTATTCCACAGAACTTTTAAGAGGGTTGTGAAGAGAACAAAATCTTTTAAATTTCACTTTAAATGCAAAAATTAGAGGATCACTAACAATTGTTTTGCAGCAGATCTTATACTCCTCTCTAAGGATGATCAAGTTTCAGTCTCTACTCTTAAGAAAGTCTTGAGAATCCTCAGCAAACTCTCTGGTTTGGAAGTCAATTATGCAAAAAGTGGATTCTTCTGAGCTAAATCTGCTTTAGAGAATGAATAAGTCATTAGCACTATCATTGGTTTCAGGTTAAACTCCTTCCTAATGGTTTATCTAAGCATTCCTTCATCAACCTTTAGTCCCTCCTCAGTTGATTTCAATATCCTAATTGAAAGAATCAAGTAGAATATTCTCTTAGAGTTCCAAAACTCTATCCATACCAAAAATGGTAAATTCACTAGCCAATCATGCAAAAAGTTCCTTCAGAACTACTATACCAGAATTCCTTAGACCAAGGTTATCTGGTTCCAACACCTACACCCAAAGCATCTTTTACTTTGTGGTTAGCCATGAAGGATAGACTACTAACTGATGATAAGTTGAAGAGATTTCTCAACATTCCTTGGTGCATGCTCTGTCACAGGGCTGAGGAAAGTAATGACCATTTGTTTTTTCAATGTGACTTTGTCATTACTAGTTGGAGATCAATTTTGCACAGATGTTACATTATGAATGCCCTTATTGATTAGAACTCACATATAGATATACATATAAATCCATGGATTTGATATGACATAGCGGGATATAAGTATTTAATCCCATAAGGGTTTTCTCTAATGCTATTTAACATTTATTGAGAGAAAACAAAATTTTCTAGTACAGTTTAGCATAAAGTTTGAAAAAATTGAGCCCTATAAATGGAAAGATGATACATTTCAGATCATATAGGTATCATCATAGTTTGACACATTCCATTTTTTCATTCACGTTAGTGAGGTATTAGATATGCATGATTGTATTAGATCTGTATTGCATATGACAAATGCATTTGATATTTTTCCTATATCGAAAGCCTTATAGGACCGAATGATAGACTTTCATTATCTTTGGGTCAAATATTTTTGAAATTGGTTGACCTATACATTGATTTTGCTTAACTACTTTTACTGGTTTTATTATTGTTACAATTCCTGTAAATAATTTTTATCCAAAGGGGAGAATGTTAGTGATTTTCTTAATTTGAAAAATTATTAATTACAATTTTTAATAAATTTACTATTAAGAAAATTAAATTTGATCCCGAGTTGAAGATAATAAAAAAGGCCAATAAAGTATTTGGTTTAATTGGCTGAAGGTCAATAAAAAAAAAGAACCTTAATCAATGTGGGTCGATTATACATTGGGCGTATGATGGGAAGGCCTGATAAGGTTATTATAAATAGCTACAAATGTCTCCTGTTATTTGCTTAAATATGTTCATAGACGTTTAGTTTCTTTAATCCGTTAAGAGGTCTATGCATTAAGAAAAGCACAAAAAGACGTTAACAGCACATAAAGGTTTCTCAAAAGTTCGAAGAGCTTGTTCATATGTCGAGGAGCTTTTTCAAGTTGTTAAGTAGCTTTCATCGGCAATGGATAGCAAAACAGATATTTTGTCACATTTTGTATGTTCATATAAGTTTACGGTTGATCCTCAGTTCATAACTAAAGTTTGTATTATATCTAACAATTTGATCCTTAATTCCATGTGATCGCCGGCGAATTATGTTCTTCAAAGCGGCATAAATTTCTTGCTCCATTACTTCTAAAAATATAATATGCTTGAACTTAGTTATTACGTAATCGACTAGTTGCAACAGCGCAAAAAGGGTATAAAAAAAGCACGCTAGTTTGGGACAATTGTAGGGAAACATACGAGAAGCATATCAACAAATGCAGATGTCGCTGATCTACGAACAACTCTCTAAGTCTCAGGTATGATTTCGTTATACGATAATCCCAATGTTAGTTTTGTAAGAAATTCACAAGGGAAGTAATCCTCTATCAAGAAAAATACACAAATTATATACAAAAATACGATTAATAGCCCATTATTTTAAAGATTTAGGTTGAAAAACAATGTTTTAATTGTATATGCACTCACTTGAACATGATCTAATTTATTTTCAAGCTCCCTCAAAACCCTTTATTAGTGTGAGGGAGAGATGATAGGAATTCATAAATGGAGCGACCATCCAAGCAGCTACAGTTTTTTACGTTAAGAAGGAGATTGATTGTCTGTTGCCAATTGAGCTCAGATAACAGCGTCTCAGGAACTTGCTTCAAGTTAAAATGGTCAGAGCATGTGTAGCAGCTATGCCTTCCTCAAAATGATATAAACCTCAGTTCTTTGGGGTTACCTTGCTTTTATGACAATTGAACGTTTACCTGGCAACCGATTTTGGGAAAGGATATTACTTCACTTCACTACACCGAGCAGAAGATCCAAGTATCTAAGAACTCCAAAATTTTTCACTTGCATGCTTCCTTCTTCCTCGTATTTAAAGCATCTTTCATTTCTTGCAGAGTCCTTGAAGAGTGTCATCCTACTTTGTACCATTTTCAGGACAAGCTATTTGCCAGTATACTTTGTAAGTTTTTGTACTTTTTACCTAACCATCCTAATTATTATATATGATCCATTTAAATGCTTTAACCTTACCCACGCACATGGTGTCGCCCATCTACCTAATCCTTTATCTTTGTGATGGCCAGAGACTGAGTAGATTTAGTGAGTTTAAAAACAAGTTTAGTTTGGTTCCTATCTTTACCCACACATCTGTGGCATCATCGTTGTGCTAAGGAAGAAGATAGAAGCTTCAAACTTTACATACACATTCAGCTCTTCGGTGGAGAGGTAATGGCTGAAGGAATTTTATAGTTTCGGTTAAATTTTCTCTGTTTGCTTCATATACATGTATGCTCAATATACATGTATCTTTACATTAAAGTTGTTGTATAAGATGCATGCTACTGCTAACTTTTATTTACATACTTTTGTCTCATTTGGGTACCAGTAGCGGGGATCATGCTTCCTTCGATGATCACGTTATTCGTTCCAACACATCTTCAAGACACAGTACGAGGAGTCCTGAATGGCTGAATCTTGCAAAAGTATTCAGTACGAGGAGTCCTGAATCTTGCAACAGTATGAATACTTCTTGTATGACACTATCAAAATACACGCTTTTGTTCACTTCATTTACACAAAATCTCTGTTGATCACGTTTATAGGAGATGGAGTTGGCGGCTGGAGTTAGTTTTCAGGGAGATGGTGAAATGTTAAACTATTACGAACGATCAATCACAAAAGAACAAGTTCAAAAATAAAAAATATACAGAGACTTATGTGATTTATCAATATTTTTGGTTATGTTTATCGCCGGCTAAAGTTTTATTTTATTGTGAATATTTCACACATAGTTATACTAGGAGAAACGAATGTATATAAAATATAAAAGATATATCTACCTTTTAATAATTGATCCAAATATATTATCAAATTTCATATTCCAACGTAGACGAGCTTATCGCCGCAAGCAGAGAATAGATCGGACCTATAAGCAGTCCCAAAGTTACAAGCTCCACCGCAACACCGTCAAACAATCCTAGAACTGTTCAAAGTCCAAAAGTTTCATACACATACAGTCCTCGGGTGGGTGAGCTGAAAGGTGAGCGAAGTCCTAAGCCTAATGGGAGAAGCCCTACCAGTCCAATGGCTGGAGAATCAAAGACCTACCAGTCCAATGGCTGGAGAATCAAAGACTGTCTAATCCGGGGAAGAGCCCATCAAGTTGAGCAAAATATTAGTACTGTAAAATATTGTTTGAAATGTTAAGTTTATTTTCGTACCAGTAATTAGCTTTAAGACATCTTGCAGTTGTTTGTATGTCTGTTATTTAAGTTGGAACTGTTCGTAAAATATTTCTTTTTTTTTTCCTGAAATATGTTAAGTACTTTGGATTTTGTCCGACTTGTAACAAGATACAGTGACAGCCACAATTAAAGTAGTTACTATTGTAGAACTGAAAGAAATGACAATTAATTCTCATATTACAAGATCCCCTCGAATAATTAAAAAAGAAAGGAAAAAGATAGATACCCAACACATAATACAGTTCAATAATCATATCTACATCGGAAACAAAAATATATGTTTTTCTTTAATCTTACATGTCACATATGTAATATAACTCTTAGTGCTTAGAGATTATTAAATAGCAATAGAGATACGGGGAGGGAGGTGAGTAAATAAGGAAGACTAAGTAAAACAAATGAATTAAACATGTCGTAAGAAGTTCTAATAGCTGTAAATCCCATGTTTGAGGGGAAAATCATTTTAAATTGGCGAGTGTGGTTGGACTTGTTAACCTTCTTCAATCCAACTTTTGCTTTTATAAAGGTATAAGAATTGATGCTTTCTATAAAATGGAACTTGAAAACATAACGTTGTTAACTGCTACAATCAGGCATTACAGTCCTCTAAGTATATAATATGATTTTGTCTTTTGTAGTTTGTTTCATCTGCTTTGCAGAGTTTGTATGTTTTTCACTAGCTATTGTATTAAGCTTTTTTATGGGACCATTATCATGTCTTCTACAAATTGTAACAAGTATGGAAGTATGGACTATGTTGCTGTTTGTCGGGCACATGTTTTTGTCTTGATTATGACAATATCTAATGTCTTCTACAGCTAATGCAGGAGTTCATTATTTGGTATGCACGTCCTATGTTTTTTTTATGTACATCATCATTCCTATTTACGATTTGTACCAAAGATAGTATGATGGGTAGTAATTGTATCTCAGATTCTAAGTCAACTTTCCAAACTATAAAAGCAAATTCTCTTAGTATTAGCAGTAAGATCACTTTCATGTTAAACACAAAGTATGGACTGCTTATTACCTTATACCTAAGTGAAAGTTTAAGTTTACAGCATCGCATCCAAATACTTACCTTGTTTCAATTATGCCTGTTTTTAGTTGCTGGAGATTAGTTCCCCGTAATACTTCCCTAGTTGTCCTTTTGATTATCCGTATGTCTCAGTTGGACCAAGTTTTATTTTGCTCTGTTTCTCTTACTTTAATATTTGGTTCAAGAATTAATTACAGTCAAAGCAAAATTTTCAATTTTTTTGTTTTTAACTGGAATAAGGTTCAAAGTTTGACTTTTGTTGTCTCATTGTTGAATCAGGTTTGTAGGTCGTTAGTTCAAGCAATCTGAAATGGCATTGTAACCACTCATGCTTATGGCTCAGTTTTTAATCTGAGATTTCTCAGTAGAATATCAGTTGTTAGTGTTGTACTTCTTTACAGGGAATGTAATTCCTTCGCTGATTAGGAGCCCATTTCCTATAGAGGTCAATTCCTAACTTGCACTTGGAATATTTTACGATCCAGTCGTGTCTTTTGTTTATAGACAAGTGTAAAGTTATAGTGCCTTCTTATAATTGGGATTCTCCTAAGACACCTCGTGAGTAACCAAAAAAAAAGTTTATAATTTTCATTTCTACTTTTTGCAACAATAAGAAAAAAAAATTCACTTGTCGTACCATCAAGTTGTAATGGTGTTTTCAATAATATACAGTTTTCAACCTTAGTTAGGAGGCCGTAATTGACAGAGAACATGAAATTTTGTTCTCAAATCGACTTCTTTTATGAACTTGTTATTACTACCTTCTTTCTTTACTCTTGATAAGTCTCATAGTATCCTTTTCATATTAATTTGTTCTGTACAACTTCGTGTTTTACTTTTCTTTAAATGTTGTTCCTGCAATTTCCTTTAGTTTCTTGCTTTATTATTATTATGGATGCCTTTTCCTTTTTTAAACTTGTTGCTTACTTATTTGTCTTCATTTATGGTTTGAAATACTTTACACAAACCAGTGTAATTCGCTCATTTGCATGAAATCTCTTTAGATTTTTAATTGATGTTAGAAATACTAACATAAAAAATAGGTTATTGTTAATTTTTTATATGGGACTTTGTCCCATATTGAAAATAAGTAAAGAAGGAGGGTGGCTCAACAACTATAAATAGACCACATCCCCCTTCCATTTAACTTATCCCAAGCAAAAACAAAATATTAGAGTGTAAAATTCTTAGTTATCCTCATTTGGTGAGTAAGAGAAATATTAAGAGTAGTAAATTTTTTGTGAGTAATTTTGGAGTGTAATGGGGTAAGGGTTTGAGAGACACTGTAAACACTAATGAGTTGAGTGTTGAGTGTAAACACCTGTAAGTGTTTGTTTTTCTCCTTAATAAAAAGGGTGTGCAGTAACTCCAAAGACGTAGGTACAATTTGACTGAATTCCATTATCAAATTTTATGTTTGTTTCACTGACATTCTAGTTGTGTGGAAATAGTCTAATTTCCTTACAGTTGGTATCAGAGCCTTAGAGAAGTGAGTATGCTCTGTAGTTGTCACAGTAATAGATCTTCTATATTAGAAAACTTTCCTTGAGTGTGTTGAAGCTTGGAGTTAGTATGCTCTGTAGTTGTCACAGGAGCGAATCCTCTGCATTAGAAAACTTACTTTAAGTGTTTATTTTTGGCTACTGAGTGGTGTTACTAAGGAGGTTCTGTCTAAGAAAAATAGGTAGTAAGTGGGAGCAAATGTGACCCCTTCAAATTTTCCTGAAAACTTTAGCTAAAAGTTCTGTCTAAGGAAAATTGGAACTTAAGTGGGACCTGTTATATCTCCCCACCCAACCTTTGATAGGAATCGACTTTGATAACTACGAACCATAGTTCAATAGTTAGAGGAAACTAGAAGCCAGTGGGAGTGATGGCACCATATGACATGCTCAACAAAATCAATAAGTTCGATGGCACAGGTTTCGAATACTAGAAGATGCATATAGAGGATTATCTATATCAGAAGAACTAGTTTCCACTGCTCTTTGAAAAAAAAGCCAAAAAACATGTCAGATGAAAATTGGGTTATTCTTGACAGGTAGGCCCTTAGAGCAATTTGAATGACCTTATCTCGAAATATAGCGTTTAACGTGGTAAAGGCAAAAACCACAAAAGGCCTTATGGAGGAATTGGCGAATTATTATGAAAAATCGTTGGCAATAAACAAAGTACATTTGATGCGGCATTTATTCAACTTGAAGATGGTGGAAGGTACCTTTGTAGATCATCATATCAATGAACTTAACAAAGTCTTGAACCAGTTAAGTATAGTGAATATTAATCTTGATGACGAAATACAGACCTTAATACTTTTGTCATCCCTCCTAAAGAGTTGAAGTGCAACTGTCACATCAACGAGTAACTCAATGGGAACCAATAAGTTGAAGTTCAAGGATGTCAATGGCCTAATTATTAATGAAGAAACTCAAAGAAAAGAAATAGGTGAAGCCTCATCTTCCTCCGCCCTTGCCGCAAAATCAAAAGGAAGAAGAAGAGGATGTGGAAAATCTAGATTCTATGATAGATCAAAGGACAGGAGGTCTAAGTCACGGAATCCCATTACTTCCCAAAACTCGAAAAATATCGAGTGTTAGAATTGTGGAAAGGCTGGGCATTACAAAAATCAATGCAGTAATGGTTCGAAGAAGCAGAAGTCAAACAACCAAGAGGCAAATATAGCTTCCACCTCAGGTGGAGATGATGCCTTGATATGTGCCTTAGAAAACAAGCAAGAGGCATGGATACTAGACTTTGGAGCATCGTTCCATGCAACTTCGGAGAAAGGTCTTCTTAAGAAGTATGTGCTTGGAAATCTCGACAATGTATGTCTTGGTAATGATCAACCCTACGAGATTGTCGGTAAAGGTGTAATGAAGCTCAAGCTGAATGGAGTCATCTAGGAGCTGAAGGATGTCAAACATATCCCTGATATTATAAAGTACTTAATCTTAGTGGGATAATTTGCAAATGAAGGCTACACCATAATCTTCTGTAGTGATGAATGGAAGGTGTCAAATGGAGCAATGATGGTAGCACAAGGAAAGAAGAATGGTATCTCTACCTAGCAGCTAGAGCATGCTGTTCAATTGCAGTTGCACAAGGTAGTCGAGATTCCAACTTGTGGCACTAGAGACTTGGCAACATGAATGAAAAAGGAATGAAGTTAATGCATTCCTATGGAAAACTATCAGGTTTATAATCAGTAGAACTTGATACGAGTGAAGATTACATTCTTGAAAAGCAGAAGAGAGTCAGCTTTCAAACAGGTGGTAAAACGCCAAAGAAGGAGAAACTTGAGCTCGTGCATTCTGATGTTTGGGGGCCAACAACTACCCCATCCATTGGTGGAAAGCACTACTTCGTGACATTCATTGATGATCACTCTCATAAGGTGTGGGTTTACTTTCTTAGACACAAGCCAAAAGTATTTGATGCTTTCAAGACATGGAAGACTATGGTTGAAAATGAGACGAGTCTCAAGATAAAGAAGCTCAGAACTGACAATGGTGGAGAATATGAGGACACTAGATTTAAAATGTTCTGTTACGAGTATGGAATCAGAATGGAGAGAACTGTGCCAGGAACGCCACAACATAATGGTGTAGCAGAGTGTATGAATCAAACCTTAACTGAAAGAGCTAGCAGTATATGGATGCAATCAAGTTTACCAAAGCAGTTCTGGGCAGAAGCATTCAATACAATAGCTTGTCTCATCAACCGAGGTCCATCAGTTCCATTGGAGTATAAGATAACATGTCAGGATCAATATGCCGTCATTTGGTCTACAAGCACCACATTTCGATAGATGAAGGAGGAAGGGAAATTATCATGTTTTTCTTATCGGCTAAGATTCAAACTAAAAAATCATACTTCTCTCGCGTAATGACAGAGAATCACATATTTTAAGCTGGATTTATAAATGTATGCCGAAAGCAAAAGTAATAAGAAGGTTTGAAAAACAATTGGAACCTAAACATTTTAAAGTAAATGAGCTAAAGCATCCAAAGTATTCTCCCAGTCATACGTTTAAGAGTGCGTTGTCATTAGAGGGAATGGGTATTGTACTGGAGCTATCAAGGATTTGCCAACATGTTCTAAAGGTCATGCTGTAGATGGGTCAAATATCACCAGGGAAGAGTCTTTCCAGTCAAAAGAATTAGATAGAACTGTTCAGTGTAAACTGTAATGTGAACCAGAACGGTGAGTTATGGATCCAGCTGTCTCTGTAGTTGTTCAATAAGCTTGTAGACCTTTTTTAAGTTTGTTCTACACGAAGCAATGATTTGACCTCCACCTTTATATCTTTCTGCAATCATCAGCCACTACCAATGTATTCTTGCATTCCAGTTTTCACTAAAAGGCCAGCAATTGGATTACAAGATAAGGAAACCTTGGAAACTGAATCCAAAGAACGCAAAAGATTAGAAGTTATACATGTTAAAGATTCATACGTGAAGTTGTATCCCTTCAGGACAAAAGAAGGAAACGATGTATGTACAAAAATAGGGTCCTAAGGTTTTGGGCAGAGTTATAATACCCATTGCATATGGGTTCACTGGTCCTTCCGAATACTCTGAAAAGTTCCAAAGTTCACTGCAGTGGATATGATCTATAATAGAAAAAGAGATGACACGAATCAAATTACAAAATTATCATCAGCAAACAAACCTCCGACACTTCAGCGATCAGCTTATTATTGATGCTCTGTGGTATGTAGTCTGTACTCTTCTCTTGACTGCAAAATTAGCAATCTCACATTTTCCCATAATTTATGCGGTCACCAATCCTTGAAGAATATAAAACTAATGTTCCAGGATGATACAAGCATATGAAATCTTAAGTCATTCTCACTTAAAGAGCAAATGGCAATGCAAAAGGTCGTTCAAGCCTATTTGATGTTAACATTTCGTCATTAGTTAGTTTAGGATTAATGCCATACAGTAGAATGCGGAGTGGTCTCTGATATGCAGGAATAACAGGAGGTAGAAGAACAGCGTCAATTGGAAGGGTTTAATAAACGCACCCAACACTCAGTAAAACCTTGGATACAATTCATCTAACAAACAGTCAGCTTCTACCGCAAGCTATGCCTCACTTGGTAGTTGAAATTGTGTTACAATGGGGGCACCAACACCATTTATGAGGGTTGATAGAGCCATTTTGTTAGTTGGAGTTATTTACCCCAATAGCTTCTCCCAAATTATCATCTGGGTACCTTCATTGATGAGGCAATTGACGAGGAGAGGGGATTAACATCTCTCCGGCGGACTTTCGATTGGTGGGAGGGAGGGGAGTCTCGGGAGTGAGGTAGTTTGGGGGTGTCCAAAGTGGGAGTTGGGGGAGGGCTTAAGGAGGAAAAGGGTTCTGGGGCTTAATGAGAGTTTTTGGTGGAGGATAGACTAATAGAGGTGGTTAAGACAAGGCCACATTTATCTTAGGATTAAGACACAAAAACACAAAACACAAAACACAACTGAAGTGGAAGTGTGAAGTGCTTCTTCCAACAACAACCGGGACATTTCACAGTTGCTGGTTTAACTGAAACAATATGAAACAGGTTAGAGATCTTTGATGGGCTGGATTTTGCGGGCTGGCTAATCTTCTTGATCGTGATCCAAATTGCTTGAAGACTCGATTTCAAATTAGTTAACAGATCATTATTCAAGTATAGAGGTGGGAGGTGTGTGGTAAATATTATTATCAAAGGATTAATCTCTTTATCTCATACGGAAAACATAGCATCTTTTACTTTCACTTGTTTAATCAAAGATAAATACTACATTGATCTAGTTCTGCCAACACATATTGAACATTGAAACAACCACTGATGGTGGTATAAAACAGATTATGTATAATATCATTATATCAATGGTTACAAACAATTGAATGGTGCAGCACTTCGTCTTCCTTATCTACAGTGCATTGGTTATGCACATTTTGAACCTAAAGTATCAGTTCGTGGAGGAAAGAAGACTTAAAATTTTCAATTACTGGCAGCAGACTGATACCTGAAATATTTTGGAAGAAGAAATGCATCAGAAAATATAAACACCGAGGTTGAGACTAATGTCAACTTATTCATTCCGAAAAAAAAGGTTATAGTTGGTACAAGTATCTTTATATTCTTTCCCACCATTTATTTGCATATAAAGCATAACACTTTTTATTGAAAACTCACTTTTCTGGATGCATGTACTGTTCTACTGTGAGAGGCTTTGGACCACCAAACCAATCGATCAAAAAGATGTCTTCAATTTCTAACTTGAAGAACTGGAAATTGTGATCCTTTGGCCAGCCTGCCAATAATTCAAAGGCACAAAACAGAAGATCATTTTCAGTAGGTAGTTATGGTAAAACAAACAGGTGTCAGTCACTGCGATGTAACGCCATGTTCTTATGGCAATAATTCTTGCGGTTACCCTTCATTTCTTCATGCTTCGCATATAGAGCACTTTGAGCAAATTTTGCGTCCTCGGAATCTGCCTTGATCAACTTCAACTGACATTATAGGAGAAAAAATCAATTTCAGATCAGAAAACTCCTCAGAAACCAATATCACATTTGATTGCTGGATACAACGTTTTAAAACTTTTAAAAGATTTCTTCTTGCTTCAACAAAAAACGGTCTTCAACTATAGGAATTTACTGGACAAACCCTTCCAAAGAAATCATTGACGACTATCAAAGGTTGTCACAAATTTTCTTTCATCACCTATTCTTCAATTCCATGTGAGAATATGGATGCTTGATAACAATAAAAAGACCTTTAACATGATTAGAGCATAGAATGTGATTGCTACTCAGCAATCTAAGGATATGCTAACTAAAATGTCTAGAAAATCTGAAACAAACTATCAATCAGTAGGATATGTCGTCATCGTACTACAATGAAAGGATTGAGACGTAGTCTTCTCAAAATTGGTTCTTAAGAAACTTATTTCCAATAAGTTGTAGTTTTTTGTCTAAACGTGTGAAATAAGAAACGAATAAAAAATCAAACTAATTCGATCAGTTTAATCATGTAAACTTTAAACAGTTTAATTAATAGGTTCAGTTTATCTTAATAACTTTTGTTATTAAAAATCGATTGATTTATTAATTAACTGACCGATTTTTATAAACCAGAATAAATTAGTTGATTTTTATTTGACAGTCTCTTTTTTCAATTAAACTCCAATATTTTCAATAGGTAAATATAATAATCTTATTTTAAGTTCTTTAATTTTGTTCAATCTTTATTATTACCAGCTTTAACAGAATAATACTAGTTAAACCTTTAATCTTTTAAACCTCTTATCTTATCGAATTAATTTTCATTCGAGTTTTTAAAACATTACAAACAAGAATAAGAACACAAGATAATAGATTAAACAGCATACCTTTCCAGTCAGAGTAATTTTTGCACAAGAAGGGTTCTCAGGATCTTTCTTCCCACATGTTCCTATAGGATACTCACTGATTGTCAATGAAGACCTCTCATCTTTTAATGCATTTCTTGCAGTTGGATCAAGAGTAGTCAAATAGAAATATGGGATCCCACTACCATTATTAGGTTGCCCGTCACTGAATGAAACAACATTCCTGCAGTCAAAGATAATGCAACAAGGTATGAGGACAGCGATACAATCCAGGTACCTAGATCTTAGTAGAAGAATTTATGTCAAAATTTTGTATTGTGATTCGGGGAGCAACCTTCAAGTGCCTTATTATTTGATATCTGATGACATGATTATATATCACACGTCTTAGTGTGAAATATGAACAACATGAGCAGAAAACTTAACACTGGTTTCGTAGATAGTTCATGACAAACTCCCTGTTCAACTTAGGAAGAGGTTTCATACATAGGCATTCATACACCAATCTACCACATGAACAATTTCTATTATTAAACAGTGCCGTGTCATCGCTTCTTTGCTCTAAAGGAGAATCTCAAAGTACACGCAACAAAATTATACGAAAATTCTTGACACTAAAATCACAGCTTAGACTTACCCAAATGGTGCTCCACCCAGATCGACTGATATGGTGCTGCAAAAGTAAAATAGAATCATTAAACTTCAATTTCGATAAGATCCAAATTTTCTTAAGTACAGAAGCCATATCTAAGCTTCCCAAAATCAACTTACAGTAACTAAACAGGTACGAGATTCATCATAGAAGACGTAACAGCGACAAGACTATAACTCAATAACCACGATATCTCACAATATCATTATCTCCAATCTCAGTAACAGATGCGAGAAAACGTTCAATCTATCCCAAATATTTCCCATCAGTTGGTTGGATAGCAAATAGAAGTATAGGACACAATCCAATCAGGGAAGTCCGTTCCAAATTTAATTCAGGTTCGGCAATCTCACGACAAACGTATCCGACCACAAATAGGGAACAAACAAAACAAGCAAACCTAACAGTCAAAATCAAGGAACTGAGTAACTACACTTGCAGAAGACGAACCCATGTTCTTACTTTAAAACACCCCAAGAGTTCTGGGCGACCAACCAACGAGCTGTAGCAGCAGCATTCCGTGGGTCAGGTTTGTTGACTGATATAAACCTTCCTTGGGCAGAATCTAGAAATCCCGGATGTAGTAAGACTGCACAGACGACATAGAAACAACTGTTCAGGACACCGTTGCCCATGTTTTTGTCGAATATGGAAGTGAACGTCAATCAACAGCGGACCGATCTCTATTTATACACAACCATTCTTTTCTGCCGCCTAATAGGACAATGGAAGAATCATTCTCTGGACATGGCTCAGAATATTTCATAATGAGCTTGCGTTAGTTGTACCTTGAAGATGCTATGGGTTGGATGAAATACCAAGGCGGAAGCAAGTGGCCTTTTGTTTCGGACTTGCCTCTAGCAGATTATGAATTGATAGAACTTAAACAGTCATTGGTCCCCTCTTTTTCTTTCCTTGGGGAAGAGCAACTCAAGGGTTTGTTACGAGTATGGGCTTTAATTTTATCTTTTTTGAGGTCTGGTCTAGATGGATGGGTGAATGGTCGGTCATCTGTTTTGGAGATTTTTCTTTATCTACATCTGTGTATATCTAGCCATCTATCTACTTATTTGGCGGTCTGACGTGATGGAATAACGCTCCCTTCAAGTCCACCTATTTACAACAAAATTTTTTTGAAATTGAATTTATTTATTGGGATAATCTTATATCATAGTTTAGAATGTCTAACAAAGAATTCAAGTTGAGATATCTAGTAGTTGATTTAGCTAATAAGTGAGCTTTTATATTGACATGCCTAGATATCTAGCTAAAAGTAAAGGACTAAAAGCTTGTAAGTGTGACTTTCCACTCGTTCATGATCACTCCCAGTTCATTGATGTCATTGTTGGATCCATGGAACCGTTGTACCAAGTAAAGGCAATCGATTTTCACATCCACTAATATAAAGCCAGAGTGTATCAACCAAGATAAGACTTCTTTGAAATCCATAACTTCAGCAATAAAAGGAGTATAATGTGATCGGGAAAACTCAGAGAGACAGTTAACAAACTGACCTCTTTGTTCCCTTATTACTACGCCATATGACCTTATCCCCTGAGCATCGTGAATTGCAGCATCAAAGCTGCACTTTACAGCTCCAACGGTTGGGCCTAACCATTGGATTACCGGTTCGTCAACCCTTGTTGGTGTACCAGAATCGCTAGCCTGGGCTTGGGTATTTTTCCATTCTTCAAGAAATCTGTGCGAAGATGCCACTATAGTTCAGGGAGCTAATCTTTTATGCTGCCATATGAAAGAATTTCGGGTTTTCCACAAGTACCACATAAGTACACAAACTCGACTCACCACATCTACATGGTCATTCAAGAGATCCTGCAAAAAAGTAATAAAATTCGAAGCAACAAGAGATAAATTTAATAAATCCCAACATGCTCTAACGTGGGCACAATCTAGCAAAGCATGAGAAATTGTTTCAATCTCATCACAATAAGGACAGTTGTCCTCAATTGACATTCCTCGTTGTTTTAAGGCCTCTCTCACAGGAATAATCCCTCTACATGCCTTCCAGAGAAATTCCTTTGTTTTGGGAGGAATAGGTAGATGTCATAACTACTTTCACGAGCTAGCAAATTCCTTAAAAACAGTGGTGCTTAACCATTTAAGGGCTGCTTTATAACTAGACCTAACTGAGTAGAAACTATCTTTAGTAAAATGTCATATCAACTTATCTTGGTGGTTTGTCAGATGCAAAAGAATTGAAAGTATTTTCTCCACATCAATATTACAAAAAAGGCCTTGTATGTATTATAGATTCCATGCCCTCTCATTTGCTAGCATTAAGTCCTTTACCTTCATATATTCAAGTCCCTCTACCACTGGTGACTGTACAAAAAAATCTGCATCGCTCGGTAACCAAGGGTCCTTCCATACTAAGATGGTCTCTTCGTTTCTGACTCTCCACTGTGTGCCTATAGCGAGCAAATCTCTAGCTTGTAACATACTCCTCTAAATAAAACTAGGATTATATCCGGTTGTTGCTTTCAGGAAAGAAGTCCTGGGAAAGTATTTAGCGTTGAGAATTTGTGGTAGAAGAGAAGAAGGGTTATGGATTAGATTCCAACCCTTCTTAGCTAGCATTGCCATATTGAACCAGTGCAACATCTAAAAACCATGACCACCCTCTAGTTTTGACCCACACATTCTATCCCATGTTAGCCAATGCATTTAGGCACCTCCATTGGTTTTGCTGCCCCACCAGAAAGAATTCATCATCTTTTGAAGTGCATCACAGGTTGTAATTGGGATCAAAAACACATTCATACAACAACTGGGTTTTAAGAAGAATTTCCTTTCCTGCTCGTGAGAGAAAACAGTTTCTCCAACAACAAAGTCTCCCTTTTAGTCTCTCCTTTAGAAAAGAGAGTATATGTTTCTTGTTTCTACCTATAAGAGAGGGCAACCCCAGATATCTTCCATGATTAAGAGGAGTTGAAACTCTTTCAGATCACTAGCCAACTGTAGACCCACATTTGAGGAGAAAAAAATTCTAGATTTTTGAAAGTTTACAGCCTACCTTGAAGTCTATTTATAATCTACCAATATTTGTTTAATAGTCAGACAATCAACTATATTTTCTTGAAAGAAGAAAAAACTATCATCTGCAAACAGTATGAGAAACCGATGGGGCTTATCTAACAACTCGAAGCCTATGCAACTTTCCATCTTTTTCTGTCTTGCGTAATAAAAATATAAGACCTTCAGCATAAAGAATAAATAGGTATGGGGAGAGTGGATTGTCTTGTCTAAGTCCTCGTTTTGGTGCGAATGGTCCCACTTCATTTCCATTTAATAGAACACTATAGTTCGCTGAGGTAACACACATCATGATGAACTCAATCCAATTTTTGTCAAAGTCCAATTTTTCCCATAATGAATTCCAGGCATTTCCAATCAATTCGATCATAAGCTTTGCTTATATCCAGTTTTAAAGCCACAGCTCCTGATTTCCCACTCATTTTCTGCTTCATGCAGTGAATAAGTTCAAAAGCCACAATGACATTATCATGAATTGATCGTCTAGGAACAAAAGTAGATTGTGCAGCATAAACAATGTCAGGTAGAATAGCTTTTAATCTATTAGCCAGTATTTTTGCCACAATTTTGTAAAGCACATTACATAAATCAATTAGTCTAAAATCCGTAATATGTATCGGTTTATCATGCGTTGCAATGAGGACAATAAAAGTATGAGAAAGGGAATTAGGGAATTGGCCATTTCTTAGCCAACTTTGACAACTCCACACTACATCTTTCCCGATGATATTCCAGAAATTTTGGTAGAAAGCTGCATTAAACCCATTTGATCCTGGCGATTTGTCAGGATGTATTTGATCAATTGCCCTTTTGAATTCAGCTTCTGTAAAAGGAGTCGTAAGAAACTGATTGTCAACCTCCCCAACAGTCACCACCATCTCATAAAAAATGCCAACATTTGGATCTGCACTGTCTGAGTATAGATTGGAAAAATATGCTCGGACTATTTCAGCCTTGCCAATCTCATCGGATATCCAATGACCATCATTAGACTGCAGAATCGGGATCATATTGGTCTATTTTGGACTAGTTGCCTGCACATGAAAATATTTTATATTGTTGTCCCCATATTGTAGCCAAAAAGATTTACTTCGCTGCCGCCAATAAGCTTCTTCCTGTGCCAGCATATTGTTCAACTGCTTTTTAAGTGTGTTAGCATGCCCACCCATATCACCATCTCGTTGGGCTTTTTTAAGTCGTCTATGCAAATATTTCTTTTGATTTGTAAAAGAGACAGAAAC
>JANKYF010000004.1:11194223-11215660 GCA_029829435.1 Erythroxylum hondense | reverse complement strand
AGTAAATTCTACTACTATTTATCAATAGTTTTGCCGCTTGATGATTTTCCTAGTCCAAAATACTCAACAATTTCCAGAAATTTCTCCAAAAATTTCAAAAATTCTAAATCAGCAAATACACTCTCCAAATCAATTTTTAACACATAAAAATCACAATTCTTAGTAAAAAACACATTTAGAAACAATTATACCTGGAATGTCCATGAATGCATGTATAATCATTTTCATGTGTGAAAATTTACTATTCACGTGTATGTACATGTCATATTATGCATGAACATGAAATGTATTTTCTAATCTCTTAATCATCTCTCATATATTCTATTCTAACCTCAACATGGGTAATGGGATGTTACAATTTTCCCCTCCTTAAAAGAAATTTTGTCCTCAAAATTTTTACATGATTGTTCAAACAAGTAAGGATATTGTCTCCTCATATGCTCTTCCATTTCCCGCATGGCTTCCTCGGTTGAGTGACTCCTCCATAGGACTTTCACTAATGTAATGACTCGGTTCCTCAACTGCTTGATCTGTGATCCTACTATCTTAATCGGCTCTTCAACATAGCTTAAGTTATTAGTAACCTCAATCTTTTGAACCTGTAATACATGTGTCGGATTCGATCGGTATCTTTGAAGCATATTCACACGAAACACATTATGTAATTGAGACATCTCATTTGGTAAAGCTAACTTATAGGCCAAAGGTCATATCCTCTCAATGATCTCGTAAGGACTAATATATCTAGGGCTCAACTTGTCCTTTTTACCAATCTTAATGCTCCTCTCCAAGGCGACACTCGGAGAAACACTGTGTCTCCTACACTGTACACCATATCCCATTAATGTTGATCCACATAACTCTTCTGTCTATCTTAAGCCTCTTTAATTCAATTTCGGATCAATTTTACCTTATCCACTATATCTTGTATCAATTCCGAGCCTTTGACCATTCTTAAGCCCTCTTCATCTAATATAATGGCGACCGACACTTTCTGCCATATAGTGCCTCATACGGTGCCATTCTAATACTACTGTAATAATGGTTGTTGTATGCAAATTCTATCAATGCTATGTACTAATCCCAAGCTCCTTAAAACTCCAATACACAAGCTCAGAGCAAATCCTTAATAGTCTTTATTATCCTCTCACTCTGTCCATCTATTTGAGGATGAAATGCTATACTGAAGTTTAACTTAGTACCCATAGTAGATTGTAGGCTCTTCTAAAATCTCGAAGTGAATATAGGATCCCTTTCTGATACAATGGACATCGAAACCCTATGCAGTCTCACTACTTGATTCACATATCTTCGGGTTAACTAATCTATTGAGTTATTCTCTCTCACTGGTAAAAAGTCGACCGACTTAGACAACTAGTCCACTATAACCCATATCGCATCATTCTGCCTCGAAGTCTAGAGCAATCCCATAATGAAGTCCATAGTGATCCGTTTCTATTTTCACTCCAGAATGGGCAACGAATGTAGCTTTCCTACTGGAGCTTAGTGCTTAGCCTTAAATTGCTAGCATGTCATATACTTAGATACATAGTCCTTCAATTGCTTATTCATTTTGGGCCACTAGAAATGTTGCTTAAGCATGTTATACATCTTGGTAGTACCAGGATGCATAGCATAGGTGGCCATATGAGCTTTCTCAAGAATTTCCTTCCTCAGATCGTCCACATTGGGCACACATAGTTTCTGCTTCAACCATAAAGTCTCATCTCTCAACTCAAATTCAAAATTTGGATTCATCTTCACTTTTCTAATAAACTTTGCCATATCGACATCTTTACTTTTAACTTTCCTGATTTTGTCATACAGCAATGGTCTCAGCTTCAAAGTAGTAATCAATGCCTCATCCTACTTCAAATTTAACTCTACATTCAGAGCTCTCAAATGAATCAAGTTGGGTAACCTCAATAATTGAATCTGAGCTACACTAGTATTAAACTTTCTGCTGAAAGCATCAGCCACCACATTAGCTTTTCACAGGTGATACTTAATCGTGTAGTTATGATGCTTCAGTAACTCAATCCATCTCCTCTGTCTTCAGTTTAACTCCTTCTAACTCTGTAGATACCTTAAGCTCTTATGATCTGTATAAATCTGGAAGGTCTCTCCATATAAGTAGCATCTCCAAATTTTAGAGTAAAGACAACTACAGCTAGCTCTAAATCAGGCACCACATAATTAATCTCGTAAGACCTTAGTTGTCTCGATGCGTAGGTTATTACCTTACCATACTACATCAATACACATCCCAATCCTTGATGTGAAACATCAGTATATATCACATATCCTACAGTCCTCGATGGAATAATCAACACTGGTGCTGTAGTCAACCAATGCTTCAGCTCTTCAAAGCTCTTCTGAGTTTCCAAATTCTATCTAAGCACTACTTTCTTCCTCAAAAGTTTTTTCAGAGGGGCTGAGTTCAGAGAAAACCCCTCGATAAACCTCCAGTAATATCTGGCCAATCCTAGGAAGTTTTGGACTTCAGACACATTCCTCGGAGCTTCCCAATTCATCACCACTTCTATCTTCATTGGATCAACCTGTATGCCTTCTCTAGTCACTATATGCCCTAAAAATACTACTTAATCTAGCCAAAATTTACACTTACTGAATTTGGCATACAACTACTTTTCCCTTATAATCTGTAAAATCACTCTCAGATATCCAGCATGTTCTTCTCTACTCTTCGAATACACCAAAATATCATATATGAACAAAATTACATAGTGATCCAGGTATGATTGAAATAACTTATTCATCAAGGCCATAAAATAACCTACACAACATTACTAAGAGCTTGAAGTGCCCATACCTGCTCCTGAATGCACTCTTAGGTACATTAACCTCTGCTATCTTCAACTGATAGTAGCCCAATCTCAAATCCAACTTAGTAAATACTTGTGCTCCCTATAACTGTTCAAGTAAATCATCGATCCTAGGCAACGGGTACTTATTCTTCACTGTTACCCAATTCAACTGCTTATAATCGATACATAACCTCAAAGTCCCATCTTTCTTCTTTACAAATAACACTGGAGCTCCCCAAGGTGAAACACTAGGTCTAATAAAATCATTTTCTAGCAACTCCTGCAACTGTGCCTTCAACTCCTTTAGTTTCTTAGGTACCATCCTATATGGAGGAATGGATATAGGAGCAGTACCTGAAACTAAGTCAATCCATCTCCTCTCCCAATTTGGAGGTAAATTAGATAGCTCGGCAAAAAACACATCCAGGAATTCCCTGACAATAGGAATGCCTGCACATTCTGCTCAGCTCCAGTATGATTGATATGGGCCAGATAAGCCTCACATCCTCCTTGCATCAACCTCAATGCACTCACAAATGATATCAACTTAGCTGGCACTTCTTGGATAATTCTTCTGAATACTGCCCTTGGATGACTAAGAGATTCTAGTACTACCTCCTTGGTATAGCAGTTCATGACAGCCCTATGAGCAGTGAGCCAATCCATGTATAAGATAATGTCTATCTCTCAGCTGTTGTATAATAAGATCTGCCTCTAATACTACTTGATCAATCCGAATAAAGTATCTATTGGAAACTTCTCCTATCACTGTAGTACTACCTATTGGTGTACTAATCTCTAATCCATACTTTAACTACTCTCTATCACAATGTAGCCTAGATGTTAGATGTTTGTGATAAAAGAATGCGTAGATCCTGGATCTAGCATTGCAAATGCCTCATGATCATAAATAAGGAGCGCACCTGCAACGAAGTCTAGAGAGTCCTAAGCTTCCTGCCTGGTCATAGCATAGACTCGGGCCTGAGATTACAGTCGGGTGCTCCGCACCTCAGTCCTCATAGAAGGACTCCCAGAGCTCACTCTGCCTCTACCTCGGCCTTTTTATCCAGACCCACTACCTTGGCCTCTCTGTCCAGACCCACTACCTCTGCTCTGGTAAACCATAGCATCACTTGCAAATCTCCCACTCATACCAGACTAGGCTCTAGCAATGACAGGAGAATCTTTGATCACGTCCAAAACAAGCTCTTGACACAGTCCAACACTCTCCATCATGCCTCTTTCCACAATGCTCACACGAGGGCCGCTAACTCTGCAATGTACCTCTTTCATGGCTAGCCTAAGTAAAACTATCCCTCTGTCTGAATCCTGACTGCCTTGATCTAGTTGGGGATTTAAAAGCTCTATTCTGGTGCTTACTGAATCTTCTGTCAGAACCACTTTGACTCTCACTCAACCTCTTCATTCTGGACCCTTGCCCAATCTCTGATTGCCTCTCTCTCAGTAGCTACTCAATCTTGATAGAAGTAGCTGTTAACTCAGTGAAACTACTCAAGCTAGAAATTGTCAACCTAGTTCTGATCTCCATATTGAATCCATCCTCAAAAGTCCTACACTTGTCTTCTTCGGTAGGAATCAAAGCAGTAGCATTACTCATTAACTCGTTGAACTGAATCTCATACTTTGCCACTAACATCCTACCCTGCTTTAAATCCAAGAACTTCGTCATCTTCTGATCCAAGTAGATCTTGGGCATGTAGTTTTCTTTGAAGACCCTCAGAAAGTCTTCCCACTTCAGGTGGCAAGGCCTGGTGGTACTGCCCGGGACAATCTTCCACTACTGATAAGCTGGGCCCTGCACTAAAGACACTGCATAATCGAACCTCTTGTCTGACTCACAATCCATCTAATTAAAAACCCTCTCAATCCTTTCTAGCCATCCCTCGGGCTCAGCAGGAACTGTGCTACTATAGAAATCCATAGTCCCTATTTCTGTAGCCTATGATACCTCCTCTCCCTTCTCTCGGAAACTCTCAGAGGCATCTCCTATGATCAAGGTACTGAGGACTCCCTACTGGCTCCTATCGATCCTAGGTTAGCTGGTTTCCCCAATTGATCACCTAGGGTGGATGACCTATAACAAATAATAACTCCAATCATTATCCGCATTTCTCATGATATTTCATGCTTAACATTCCTAGATATCCCTATGAATGCCAAACCATGCTCTGATACCACCCAATGTAATGCCCCTTACCCTAGGGTACATACCCGGACACCCTAAAGACATTCCAGGACATAACATATGATAATGGCGCGTTATGTTCAATCATAACATTCACTTAACATGGCATCATCTATCTGTATTCTCTTATAAATATCATACGGAAAGTCACAATATTTTAAAACCAAAATTTCCTCATTTAATTTCATAAAAACCGAATATTTACAATGTATCTTTCAACGTCCATACTAATACAACATCATAGCCTAATACTAAAATGTGTTATATGAAAGAGGAAATACATAAACTCTATCTAATCTGTCCATATCCAGCTGATCAACCTTTGAGCCATTTCTTCTTGTACCTAAAAGTAAAATTGTCCCTCAATAGCTAAAGTCGTCCCTTGATCCTGAAAAGTCAATGTTGCAATTTTGGTGAGTTTTGCGAACTCAGTGAGGTAACCATCATTAATGGTTCACTCAATTCATACATCACATCAATACACGTAACATATTATTCACATCTTTTTACATATTCATAAAATTTCACATTTCACTTTCAGAGCAATCATCATAATCTTTTCATTCATATACAATACACATATCAAGTATAAATGCAATTCACATTCATTTAATAATTCAAACATAATATAAAGCGAACAATTAATTGAGTTAGACCATCTAGGATACTCACAGGACACTCTCGAAGCTAATGCATGGAAATTTTAGCAACGTCTAAAAGTTGACGTTCCAGTTGCTCCTCTATAACAAGCAATATACACATATCACAAATTGGCATAATTGTAATTGTTTTATAATGCACATGTATGTATATCAAATATGCACAATGCATGTTCATGACAATCCCAGGTATTTTTACATTATTCTTGTCACATGATCAGTCTTAACTCAAAACTCGCCTAAATATAATTTTTACTTAGGTTTATACCTCAATAAAACCATTAAAATCACAATTCATAACTCATTGAATCATTTCAGATTTTTCCAAAAAACTGACTTTCAAATCTACTGTTCTTGATCATTTTGACAATGCAAATGTGGAAATTTGATAACACTTTCTCTATAAAATTGTTCTCCTATGTCTTAGGTTTCTAACAACACCAAGATCATTCAATTTGATTTAATATTTTGGAAGTTATACTTGAAATAATTTTGGACTATTCTTATATTGAGATAATACCCTGCATTCAACTTCCACCCAAAATTTGAAATTCTTAGAGTTCGATTTAGAATTTGATTTCTTCAGAAAATTTATAGCCCTATGTCTCTAATTACTTCAAAACAAAAATCATTCCACTCAGATAACCACAGAACAAGATATGCCCAAAATATCAAAAAAATGTTCAGTACAGAGAAAAGTTCATCGCAGTGAAGTCAAAAGTTCGCCGCAGCAAACTCCTCTCGAGAGGAAGTCTTGCAAAAATCTCACAAGTTCACCATGGAGAAACCTAGAGTTGGCCGTAGTGAACTTTACCCGAAATGAATCCTAGCCAAATCCTTCAAGTTGGTCGTGGCGAAGCAAGGAGTTTGCCGCGGCAAACATTCATATAAGCATACCCAATTTTTCAACTTCATGACATATTTTGAGACTCTTAGAGACATAATTTAAATTTGATGTCTTCATGAAAAATGTAGCTATATGTCTCTAGATTAATCCAAATTAAGAATCATCTCATTTAGATAACTAGAGAAAAAGGTATGGCTAAAGGGCTTAAGCATACTCAAGAAACATTTTCCAATCAATCATCTTCAAACTTTCCAGATTTCATACCTAACATAACTTGTACTAAGATCACCCTTTTCTACTTCATTTACTCCTGATTCTCAGCTCCTTTTCATCTTAATATCATTAACCAATGAAGCATTATCTAAATTTGATCATAACCCAAACATAGGACACGTTCATGTACCTATTCATCAACATCCAATTCTTATTAAAACATTCTTTTCACAACCAATCCATCTTAAAAACATGTGTAGCATAACTCATAGTTTCCTACTCATCCTATACAACATTAATCATTCATAAAACAACTCCTAACCCATTATTTGGCATTTATATGAAACAAATCATCAATATATACATACACACACACACACACACACACACTCACACCAACATTCTAGTATATATATATATATATAGACACACACACACACACACACACCAACATTCTAGCATATACACAATTCCTTGTCATGATCATTCAACCTCTAAAGCATCTCTATAAATCATTACTCATCAAGCATATATATAAGCAAGAAATTTACATACTCTTCATCATCCACGACATATACATACACCAAACACCATTTCATGTCATTAAGCTCTAACTATCATCATAAATGCTTCATTTAACCAAACCCATGATATTTAGCAAGCTACTTACTTGATTTAGCTTCCAATTCTTCACACACTCTTCAAGATTATCAAAAATCCCTAACTTCACATACAGCCCACAATCATCACCATCTTGAGGGTTGGAATGTTTGGGTTTATGGTGAGAATGAAAAAGAGGGCAAGGTGAAGGAGTAGCAAATGGAAGATGAGTGGCTATGTCCAACGTGAATGGAGGTGTGAAGAAATAAACCAATAAGAAGAAGAGAAGGAGAAGAGAAGCTACGAAGATGAAGAAGAAACCAAAAAAAAAAACACCAATAGTCTTTTAAGTGAGAAGCATCAAGAGAGAACAAAATAAGGGGGTGTCTTTTAATTAAAAAAAACAACTTATGTCACTTCAACAATTTCTAAAGCATTAGAATAGGTTCCTTCATTTAACTAGTGCAATCAATTTCAATTTCTACTCCAATTGTCCCCCAAATTTTCAATGGCACTCTTCAATAAATCCTAAAGTCACTTATAAAAATTTCCATTGCTATTGGACATTAAATTCTACTACCATTTATCAATAGTTTTGTCACTCGATCCTAGTCCAAAATACCCAACAATTTTCAAAATTTTCTTCAAAAATTTTAAAAATTCTAAATCAACAAATACGCTCTCCAAATCAATTTTCAACACATAAAAATTACAATTCTTAATAAAAATCACATTTAAAAACAATTATACTTGGAATGTCCATGAATGCATGTACAATCATTCTTATGTGCAAAAATTCACTATTCACGTGTATGTGCATGTCATATATTTGCATGAACATGAAATGCATTTTCTAATCTCCCAATCATCACTCATATATTCTATTCTAGCCTTAAGATGGAACGGGATGTTACATGATCACTCTATTAAGGTGTGGGTTTACTTTTTGAGACACAAGTCAGAAGTATTTGATGCTTTCAAGACATAGAAGGCTATAGTTGAAAATGAGGCAAGTCTCAAGATAAAGAAGCTCAGAACTGAAAATGGTGGAGAATATGAGGACACTAGATTCAAAAAGTTCTGTTATGAGTACGGAATTAGAATGGAGAGAACTATGCCAGGAACGTCACAACATAAGGGTATAGCGAAGCGCATGAGTCGAACCTTAACTGAAAGAGCTAGAAGTATGCGGATGCATTCAGGTTTACCAAAATAGTTCTAGGCAGAAGCAGTCAACAAAGCAAATTATCTCATTAACCAAGGTCCATCAATTCCATTGGAGTACAAGATACCAGAGGAGGTTTGGAGTGGAAAAGATGTGAATCTTTCACGCCTTAAGGTATTTAGTTGTACAACATATGTGCATATCAGTGATTAAGGCAGAAATAAACTTGATCCAAAATCTAAGAAATGCACATTTATTGGCTATGGCAAGGATGAGTTTGAGTATCGCATTTGGGATAACAAAAACAAGAAGATCATTTGGAGTAAAGATGTGGTCTTTAATGAAAAGCTGATGTATAAAGACTGATATGCATCGGAGAAAGACCCCAAGAGAGGCCCTATATTTGTTTATATCACCAATATCTCAAATTCTCCAATAAGGCAAATGGATCCTCAATCAGAGAAATCTATTGAAGAACCTCAGCCTAAATCACCACAACCCACCTCTCCTGTTCCTGAGTTGAGAAGGTCTTATCGACCTCATGTGCCAAACAGGAGATACTCAGATTATCTATTGTTAATTGATTGAGACGAGACTTAGTCTTATAAAGAGGCATGTCAAACAGAAGATGTCAGCAAGTGGAAGCTTGTAATGAAAGATGATATGAGGTCTTTAATCTCCAATCAGACTTGGGAACTAACAAAGTTACCCAAAGGAAAGAAGGCTCTCCACAATAAATGGGTATATTGGGTCAATAAGGAGTTTCATGGTTCCAAAAAATACAAAGCTCGGTTAATAGTCAAAGGGTTCCAGCAGAAGGAATGAATAGACTATATCGACCTTTTCTCCTCTGTGGTGAAGCTTAATACCATCAGAATGGTGTTAAGTATTGTCGCAAGTCAAGATCTCCATCTTGAGCAACTTGATGTGAAGACAAAATTTCTTCATGGAAACTTGGATGAGGAGATATTTATGCACCAGTCAAAAAGTTTCCTGGAGAAAGGAAAAGAGCATCTAGTGTGTAAGTTGAAGAAAAGCTTTTATGGTCTGAAACAAGCCCTAAGGTAGTGGTACATAAAGTTTGATAACTTTATGCATAGGGAAGACTTCCATAAGTGCAATGCCAACTATTGTTGTTATATCAAGAGATATCTGTCCAGTCACATCATATTGCTACTTTATATTGATGACATGTTAGTAGTGAGTTCCAATACAGATGATATCAGAAACTTGAAGCAACAAATGTTAAAGGAATTTGACATGAAACATCTGGGTCCAACTAAGAAGATTCTTGGGATACAAATCATCAGAAATAGGCAGAGAGTGTAATTGCAATTATCTCAAGCAGAATACATTAATCGTGTTTTGCAATAGTTTAACATGGTGAATGCTAAACCAATCAACACACTCGTTGTCAGTCATTTTTTCCTATGCCAAAATCAATCACATCAGATATATGAAGAGCGAGACTTGATGGAAAATATTCCTTATGCCTCAACTATTGGGAGCTTGATCTATGTCATCGTATGCACAAGGCCAGCCATAGGCCATGTAGTTGGAGCAGTTAGTAGATTCGTGAAAATCCAGGAAAAGTCCACTGGGAAATGCCTGTATTTTGGAAAAGGTGAAATAAAAGTACTAGGTTATGTTGACTCAGATTATGCAAATGAAGTAGATAGAAAAAGGAGCACCACCAGTTACATTTTCACTATAGGTACAACAACTATAAGTTGGATATTTATGGCAAATTCAAAAGATTGTTGCATTGTCCACTACAGAACCTGAGTACATGGCAATAACCAAAGCTAGCAAAGAGATGATTTGGCTTCAGAATTTGTTGTCAAAGTTGGGTTTCATGTAGGAGAAGAATGTGTTATATAGCAACAGTCAGAGTGCAATTCATCTAGCCGAGAATCCAGCATTCCACTCCAGAACCAAGCATATCAATGTTCGTTATCATTACATCATATCTTTGTTAGAAGATGAAGTATTAACACTTGAGAAAATCCTTGGAAGTAAGAACCCTGCAGACATGTTAACTAAGGTGGTAACAATCGAGAAATTGAAGTTGTGCACAACTTCAGTTGGTCTGCAAGAGTGACAAAATCTAGACGAGCTATTGCATCAACCAGGTATGAAGACAGATTGAAATTAGTCTTCATGTGGGAGATTGTTAGTTTTTTGTAAGGGACTTTGTCCCATATTGAAAATAAGTAAGGGAGGGTGGTGGCTCAACAACTATAAATAGACCCCCTCCCCCTTCCATTTAACTTATTCCAAGCAAAAACAAAATATTAGAGAGTAAAACTCTTAATTCTCCCTATTTGGTAAGTAAGAGAAATACTAAGAGTAGTAATTTTTTTGTGAGTAATTTTGGAGTGTATTGGGGTAAGGTTTTGAGAGAGTGTGTAAAAACTAGTGAATTGAGTGTTGAGTGTAAACACCAGTAAGTGTTTGTTTTCTCCCTAATAAAAAGTGTGTGCATCAGCTCCGGAGACGTAGGCACAATTTGGCGGAATTCTGTTATCAAATTTTGTGTTTGTTCTACTGACATTCTAGTTATGTGGAAATAGTCTAATTTTCTTATAGCTATGTAATGCATACACAATAAATTAGAAATAAAAAGGAAAAACAACTTGACTGTTGCTCCTAGCAACTTCCTTTCTTCTTAAAATAGGTTCAATTGGAGATTCAATTTTAACTTTTCAAATTAGTTCATATTTTCTTTACTGTTTTCGAGATGGACAAACCCGTTGATACCATAAAGTTATTTTAGAAATCTGACCAATAGAATCTTTCCCTTAGAATTAGAGAAGTTGTGAAGTTTCCCAATACCAATCATTCTCATTCATGAATTTTGTGTGAAACAATTTTAACTATTGAATTGGAAATATACCATTTCCACTCCCAAGTTATGGATATATTTTCAAATGCAAAAAAAAAAGCAACTCTTCACTATAGTGTAGGATTTAAATGAGGTAAATATCAACTAATACAAAAAAGTTACTTTCTTATATAGATTAGGATGGTACACTTGTACTATTCCTATTCATTAATTTAGTAGTGCCAACATTCAAAATACAAGTAGTTTCTTAATTTCAATTGGTTGGGTATTTTGATTCCAAACCCTTTTACTTAGGAGAACGACATCACTATGGTACTAGACCATTTCTCTACTTATTTATACGAGAAGAAGACGAGGTTGAAATTTCTATTTTTTATCAATATTTTGATGGTCAACTCATTGGACTTGTTAAATGGCCTGACTCATCTTTTCCTTATTGTCCATTATAGAAACAAATATAGGATTTGCCTTCCAACTGCTTTACTTTAAAGGTTGGATAAATAATTTGGTAACAATTTTTTCTACCTCCATCTTAAAAGTTAAAAAAAATATCTTTTCTTTAATCGACCTTGGCAAGACTTAACATTAACTGAAAAAATGCCATAAACTAGCATATAATATGAGAATTTGTAATAAGTTTCCTAGTATTCCCAATCTCAATCTAGCTAAGGAGATGATCTTACTAGGCTAGTGTTTGACGTTTCCCTTTTAGGTTTATATCTTGTCATAGTTCATGTTTATGGTTTGTTGCTATTGATTTGTTGCAAAGTCTTATGGGTTTGTTGCAAGGTCAATTTTTAGTTCCTGTATTCACTTATTTTCTCAATTGAGGAAATGAAAATAACATGTTCGTCTAGTAGTACAGCCAGTAAGATTGAAAACCATTTACATTATTATTATAATTATGGATTGATCATATATATAGGGACTTTTTAGTCTAAGTTCAACCCAGGAAGGCAATTTTATGGATGTGCTCAATTTAGGATAAAATTTAAATATAAATTGACGTTTTAAAATTGGATTTTATATGAATGGATTGCTAAATTTGTCTTATATATGTTATTTGTAAAGAAAATGTGATTACTTTGCATGGCATGATGAAAACTTCACAAGAAGAAGTGTAGATATTATCAATGAGATTGGGAGATCAACAACAAATTAAAGAATCAATGACTACTTATTATTAAAAAGGTTGTTGATTTGTGGTTGGGTCATCTTTATTGTAGTTGTTAGGTGTTATTTAGCAATGTATTATAAGAAATACATTTATCATACTAATGTATGGATTAGTGTATCAGTACTATCTTATTTAGAAAGAGCTACGAAGTTTTTTTTTCTCCTTCAATTTATATAATTATATGCTTTGTTAGTTAGGAATAGTGCATAATATGAGAAAGTTGTGTGGAATAGTAAAAATTTCAAAAAGAAAAACGATAGCAATTTCCATCTTCCCTGGAGAAAAAAGGTCAAACTAGGATGTTAGTTTCATGAAACTGGATCAATTAATTTAAGCTATAATTTCCAATCAAAAGGAAATAGATATTAACTTGATGGATTTCTACAATTGAAAACATGAGCAAAAGGATGTAGATACTAAATAAGCTAGAAAAAAGCCTTTTAACCCTTAAAATATAATTTCCAACCACTCAAGCAATGATGGCCTTTAGGCTAACTTATGTCAATATGTTTTTCTATTACAAGCTCCACCAATACTATGTCGAACAAATATATATTAGCTTTATCTATTACTTGGAATTTCTAATCACAAGATCAATAGATCAATAACAATTTAAAGCATACACATAAACTAGAATTCATCATTCGAATAAGCTTTAAATACGAAAATAGCTAGCCATAATAAACACAATATACAAAAAGTTTCTAGCCAAATTAAGCTCCATATACATAAATAGATAGTCTTAATATCACCATACACAAAAATAAAGTTAGTTGTTCTTTTATTTGTTTTTCCTCTATGCTTGTTTTTGTGTCAATTAGATAGTTTGACTATCATGTATTCTCATAAAACATGTTATTACATTCTGACTATATTTCTTGCATATTTCACGTAACATATAAGCCCTTTCTAAGTAGTTTTATATAGGTTTTGTTCCTCTCTTGACTCCTTACCCCTTTCCTTTTTGGTCTTATAGCCCTTCTCTTGTATTATGGTGGATATATTTTAGAGCTATGAATCTTGCTAGAGTTTGGTCATAAATCATTACCAGGAATTGGAAAAATATGACATGTATAAACAGCAACAATTTTTTTCTTGTATATAAATCAAATCCTCATAATCTTTTGGTTTGCCACCATTATATCTTATTGCAGCACAAATATGTTGACAAAGAATTGTACTCAAATCCTGTCTCTTGTATGTGCAAGTCATGTTACCTAAATCAACAACATGTTTAAAATTTATATGCTTAACTTTAAACCATCTCCCACAACTAAAATATGGCATCCAATTATTGAAAAATTGTTTAAACTTCTCCTAGCTTTTTTTAATCCTAGGACAAATGGATCTATTATGTTTCTCCATCCCCTTTTTTTCTTATTAAGTCACTTCATCATTGTTGTTTTATCATCTCAAGTATTATGACAATTGGTTTTTCCCTAGCCTCCTTATTGTAAGCATTAAAGTTTTCATAGTAATTGTTCAACAACATATCACATTTCAGCTCAACACTAAGAGTTTTCCTGCACCACCTGTTGGTTGGTATCATATCTAACTAGTCATAAATAAATATTCCAATACCTTCAAATTACTTTATGTAAATGTTCAAGGTATATGACTTAAATAATCATAAATATTAAAGTTCAATTGTATTTAAATTAAGCAATCATATACTTTTCGAAGTCGTTGAAGGTATATACTCTAACTACATTCCAAAATATATTCTTTATAAACTTTATTGTTTTAAATTTAAATCAAAGTTGGCATAGATATATCTATTACAATTTCTATATTCAACACCAACCATATCAATATTGAAGATATATTCCAGACTTTGTTACAAATAATCAACAAAGCATGTTAATGCTCTTGTAGAATGTCGATAACTATAAATGAATGTTTACAACATAAAAGGAAAACCTAATAAAATTAGTTTAACTTTTTTTGATTGGAAATGAAAGCCCAATTATGATCCTTGTAATGTCCGATGTGTTCTTACAAACATTCAAGAAACCATTTCCATTAGACTTTATTCTCAATTATAACTACAAGCCACTTTATTGTAAACATGTTGTTATTTGCATTCAATCTAATGGTTGATAGCAATCTCCCTCCATAGTTGCCTTCTAAGTGACAACTATTGACACATATTCAAGAACTTTAATATAGCTAATTCATAGCTCCTCAAATCCTCAAATTGTTTTCCCTCTTTACCCACCAAATTCTCTAATGTAAATTTCTTCTCCCTACATACCTTCTTGTATGTAATCTTAACATTAAAGTCCCTTAAAAGTGAACCCTTAAGCTCTGTAACATCCCACGTAAGATAAAATATAAAATATGGGAGGTGTTTCTTTGCAATCCAAAATGCCTTTCATTTCTACTCTAGTATTCTCCAACCACACTTATGGTTGGATTAAAATGTTTTAAATTGAAATGTAGTCCCATATTATGTTAGAAAATCATGTATTCTCCACTCACAACCCTTCTTACATACAATAGTTAATCTATATTTCTCATTCTCTACATACCTATAATCAAAATTCTTCTTAACATCATATTATACTAGAGTTTGTTTAAACCCATCCATCATAACAAATAACATATGAACCTTAAAATTAATTAGCCTCATTATAACAATACATACGTTAAATTATGGGAACTTAGGCCTTCTTCTCCTTTCTTTGTCTAAACTGGTAGCCATGCTCTTAAGCTGATCAAAATCTTTATATGATGAATACATGTATATCTGGTATATTATTTGTTGGGACTTCTTCTACCCCACTATAAATAACCTTATTTATAGCCTCTTCACCAACTACCTCATCAAATATATTATCAAAATCAGCTAAACTAGAACCATCAAAGTCATTAATTTTTCCCTTCTCACCCTCATTTATTGAATCATCAAATTCACTAGCCTCATACTCATTTGTAACTAATCACTTATCCAAGCTAAAAGTAGATTGATCACTCTTTATGACCTCATAATCAACTTGTTCACCCTATTCTAAACATCCTTTATTTTGTTTCAACAAAGGATTCACAACACTATCCAAAAATATCTCCACAATCTCATAGCCTTGCTTTTCAATTAAATTAATCATGATGATGATGTCAACCTCATTTCTCAAGTTTCTAATGTTATCCTTAAAAGAATTATGAGGAAATTTATAACTAAAAACTTTAACCCCTCCATATCCTAAGTCCATTGTTGTGCGTATGAATTGTAACACCATCAAATGATCTAATTCTTCTCCAAAATTATAAACTTCTCTTTTATAGTGCATGGCATGGGTAAATTTAAAGGTCCCCCACCATGCCAAAATCAAAACTCAATTCTAGTGTCTGCCAAATAAGAAAAACAAATAAATATACAAAATAAGTTATAAAGTATTTAATTAAAGATCAAACCAATCTTAAACAAATATAATTTCAAACTTAAAACATGTTTTTAATAATAATAAGTAGGAAATAATATATAAAGGTGGTGAGGTGAATATTATGTATACCTTTCCAAACTTTTTCAACTTCAAGTTTTTCAAATTTTATTTCTATATGGTTTGACTTCACACCCCAACCAATAAGCATTAATATTAAGAATTTAGCTTTGCAATCAACATAAGTAAATGATAAAAAGGTTTACATTTCAAGTCAACTGCTATGCTCGAGATTATTATTTGTTATGTCAACTCCACCTCTTTCTTTAAGAACCCAATAAAAAATATGGAGCAATATAATGCAAAGTTATGCAACTATTAAGTTTGATAATGTAGAGAAAATTAACTAGTTAGTTCATAAACTAAACAAGTAATAAAAAATTCAAATAGGACATTGTCAAAGAGAAAGAGGTAGACATTTTTGTTTATCTTGTTCCAAATAGGACAAAGGAAATATAGAAATATTTTGAAAATGAAGATTCACTATGTGATAAAGAGAACAATCATTCCTAATCAACATTACTATTTTCATAAAGATAACATCACATTCCATAAGTGAAATATCTCACAAGTTTAAAATAAGAATGATTATGTCTATAAGAATACAAACCACATTCCTAGGATGTGCATCACTAAATAATCAACTTCTACATTAGTCATATAAGACATTAGATATTTGTATAATCAGAACAAAAACATATGCCCAACAAATAGCAACTTAGTCCATACTTGCTACAATTTGTAAAAGATATAGCAATGGTTCCCACAAAAAGCTTAAGACAATAGCTAGTGAACAACATACAAACATTGTAAAGCAAATGGACCAAATTAAAAAAAAGAGAAATTATATATTTAGAGGATTATAATGCTTGACTATAATAGTTACCAAAATTACATTTCCAAGTTCCATTTTGTAAAAAGCATCAATTGTTATGCCTTTATAGAAGCTAATGTTGGATTGAAGCAAGTTTAACAAGTACAAAAAACAACAAGCATTGATTCAAAATGTTTTTCTCCTCAAATTTGGGATTTGCAATTATTAGATGTTTGATTTATTTGTTTTACTTATTCTTTGAGTGTAACAAAATAATACTTGAAGTTATTATTGATTATCTTATCAATTGCAGATTATAAGGTCCATCTAGCATAAATTGATATCCCTAAGATCAAATGCATATGATCACTACATCAAGCTACAACTTTAATTTATCATTACATTGTTTCAGGAAATAAGATTTACCCACATAAAAGAACAAAAGAGATGATACTAGCTCTAACCGATACTTGTTCCAACATTAGTGAAGGAGAAAAAATCTCAATCCTAAATGAAACTTTCATGATTTAGAATCAAAAATCCACATGGAGTTAGTGGAGGAGAAGGTTGAAAAATGCATAGGTTCATCAAGAATTTGAACATAATATGAAACAAAGGGTTATGAAACAAAGAATTAATGCTTTAATCAAGGGACAAGCCAAGTAGATATAATATAAACAATTAGTCCCAACTAGATGAAGAAGGTAGTATAGTTAAATAGAACATGATTTATTAATATAATTGGAGGAACTTTGGCAATCAGGTGGGTTGGGGTTAAGTTTTTTTCACATTAAGGTTATGTTATTTTCATATTAGGGTTGAGTTACAATCATGTTGGGTGAGGTTAAATTTTAGGCCCATGTCACTTTATTTTGATTGGTTTATGTAAACCAATTTTGACATGTTAAAAGTTCTATTTCTTTTTTGAATGGAAGTCAACTTTAGAGGGTTTTCAGGACAAGTTTAAACTATATGGATTTTTTTGATAATTTCAAATGATAGGAACTTTTTCCAAAATTTTCCTAAATACATGAGGTATTTTTGTCTTTCAGCCATACGATAATTCTCTTACCTCATCATCGATAATTATTACATATATTCACCATTTTAATATAATCCAGTTAAGTTAGGGCAACTCAGTGATCTAACATATTCCATGCCTACTTCTAACACACAAAATAAAAGTAATCAGAAAATTTAATTGGCTTATGAGCTATCCTTTGACTCTTATTGATTCCCTAAATTGTTGGATCTTTAATTGTGATCATTGGGCTTGTAACATTATCCTCTCTATCCCAAAAATTATTATCCTCAAGGTTTAAATGAGGAAAATCTTACTGGAACTATTTAAAAGGTTCCCATGTAGCTTTTGAAGGAGATTAGGATTGCCAGTAGACCAAAATTAATGACAACGACCCAAAATTTTCTCTACCATAAGGAGTGGCTGTGAACTATGAAAAGGTAGTGGAAGGGAGATTGATGAGGTGGCGAGTTCTCCATTACATTTTTTAGAAGAGAAATATAGAAGACATTATGAATTCAGTCTTCTAAGGAAGGTTTAGTTTGTAAGCTACTGGATCAATACAAGTAAGCACTTTGAAGGGACCAAAATATCTTTTAGACAGTTTGTTAGATTGACGATGAGTAATTCAAAATTAAAATTATGTTTTAAATATCACAAACATCCAATTTCCCACATATGTTTAATAAAGATAAACCTAAATTTTCATACTTAATTGAAACCATTTAAGGTTGGCTTGGACTTGAGCAATAATAAAAAATTCATCCGTAAAAGCTACCCCAGAGAAACCTAAAATGTAATCACACAGTAATGGAGAAGCATTAACATAAATTGCTTTAAATGGAGTGTGTTTAATAGAAGAATGCCAAAAAAATATTCTAATGCCATTCATCCTAATAAAGGTATTATACTCACATTTTTTGTTAATCGACGATAAATAATTGTAAATAATCCTCATGATAATGATTTACAATCTTAGTTTGGCTATTAGATGTGGATGTTAAGAGCTAGTTATAGAGAAAGAGGCAACTTGGAATTTAAATGATTCTTGCCCAAAAAGAACTCATAAACAGAGGATCACGGTTAGAGACTATATTAAATATGGAATTCCATATAGATGATAAATTTATTTAACAAATATATCGGTAAGCTAGTGAGTAATTATATGGAGGATTAAAACATTAAAATGAGCATATTTGAAAAGGCAATAAACAACCACCAAAATTATTGTTTTAAACCAGAAACTCCTAGGCTAATTAGTATATATAGAGGCTAGACATGTCAATATGCATTGAATGACAACATAACCCACCAATATGGAAGCTTTAATGAAGGATAATGTGAAAAGTGAAATATGATGGAATAAATATTATGTTTTTATAGAAGACGAATGCATATTTAATAGAGTAATGATGATGATTCCTAAAGAACTTGAATTAAGTATAAAAGAGCAAAAGCTTAGGATTATATTAAAAATTTTCCTTAAGAAACGAGAATAGGGTAATTGCTAGCTTCAAAACTGCTTATAGAAAATGATAAATACCACTAGGACAACGTGAGAGGGCACTGAAGTTATATTATCATAGTTAGATTTATAAACAATCTCAAAACGAAAGCCCAACAATTTGGTCAACCACTATTTAGTGCTCTAGATTTTACAATTTTTAATATGCTCTAGATTTTACAATTTTTAATTAAGCATAGACTAAAGTCTTTGATAATATATTTGGATAATAAATGGGCCCCTAAGAGATATTATTGTCATTTTTAATAGCTTTTATGATCACAAGCATTTAAAAAACAAAAGTAAAAGAGGCTTGTAATTTAGGGCATAGTGGTTTATTGAAAAAAGCAATAGCATAATTCTGTTGAGATAAGACTGCACCAATTCTAAGTTTAGAAGCATCATTTTAAAGGATGAAGGGCTTGACAGAATTAGGAAAAGCCAAGATCAAAGTTTATGTAAAACCATATTTGAGCTTATCAAAAGTTTCAATAGTATGATCTACAAAAATTAAAAGCATATTTTTGAAGGAGCTATATAAGAGGTGTGCCCATATAAGCATAATGTGTAACAAATCACTGATAATATCTATTAGGTCAAAAACTCATCACAAATCTTTAATTTATTTTGGTAATAACAAGTCCATAATAGTCATAATTTTCTCAAAGCCCACTAAGACACCATTAGTAGAAATGAAATGGCCTAATTATGTATCAATTAATGACCTAAAACTTAGTGATGGATAAAGAGAACTATCTCTAAGTGATGTAGATGTGTTCCCATAAGGGATTATAAATTAATAAATCATCGAGAAAAACCAATACAAACTTATGAGAAATATGTCAAAATATATGATTCATTACTCCTTAAAAAATATATGGGGCATTGGAAAGACCAAAGGCATTATGAAAAATTCATGATGATTATGATGTGTTTAAAATGTTGTCATCTTTATGTCTAATGATACTCTACCTATAGGTTCAACTTAGAAAATACCTTTGCATCATGGATTGTCTAACATTTTTTCAACGGTAGGAATTAGGAAACAATCTATGATCGTCACAACATTTAAGGCACAATAGTAAACACAAAAGCGTTAAGAGCCATCTTTTTTCTTCATTAGCATCACAATAAACAAGAAAAGTGTATTATTTAACAAAATAATGGTCACGTTGAGATTTTCTTGGATTAGATGCTCCATTTATATATATATATATATATACATTCATGGTGATTATGGTGTGTTTAAAATGTTGTCATCTTTATGTCATCATTTTCTATTTTTATCTAGTGATACTCTACCTATAAGTTTATCGTGGAAAATACCTTTGCATCATGGATTATCTAATTTTTTTCAACAGTAGGAATTAGGAAACAATCTATGATTGTCACAACATTTAAGGCATAATAGTAAACACAAAAGCATTAAGAGCCATCTTTTTTCTTGATTAGCATCACAATAAACAAGAAAAGTGTATTATTTAACCAAATAATGGTCTTGTTGAGATTTTCTTAGATTAGATGCCCCATTTTTATTTTTGTTTTTTTTTTTTATATATATATATATACTAGAAAAATGACATGGTTATAAGGGAGGGGAAAACCCTTGGGTTCAAAAAAAAGCATGAGTAAAGCAATCAAGTAAGATTTGTAACTTGAGAATTGTACAGTGAGATAAGGCTGAACTAAATGGTGGTGTGAATTATATAAGAGCCATCTTTTTTCTTCATTAGCATCACAATAAATAAGAAAAGTGTATTATTTAACAAATTAATGGTCATGTTGAGATTTTCTTGGATTAGATGCTCGATTTATATATATATATACATTCATGATGATTATGGTGTTTAAAATGTTGTCATCTTTATATCATCATTTTCTATTTTGAACTAATGATACTCTACCTGTAAGTTTAACTTAGAAAATACCTTTGCATCATGGATTATCTAAATTTTTTTCAAAGGTAGGAATTAGGAAACAATCTATGATCGTCACAACATTTAAAGCACAATAGTAAACACAAAAGCATTAAGAGCCATCTTTTTCTTCGTTAGCATCACAATAAACAAGAAAAGTGTATTATTTAACCAAATAATGATCTTGTTAAGATATGTATAT
>JANKYF010000004.1:10801984-10812893 GCA_029829435.1 Erythroxylum hondense | reverse complement strand
GCTAGTTTTTTTTTATGTTATATGTGGATGATATTTTTCTTGCAACTAATGATAAGGGTTTGCTATATGAGATAAAACAATTTATCTCAAAGAATTTTGATATGAAAGATATAGGTGAGGCATCTTATGTCATTAGCATTGCTACTTCTACTATGGAAGCTAAGTTCGTATCATGTTTTGAGGGCACCTCGCATGGTGTATAGTTGAAGAGTTTTATATCTAGGCTTAGAGTTGTTGATTTAATTTCTAATTCATTAAAGTTGTACTATGACAACTCAGCTGTGGTCTTTATGGCTAAAAATAACAAGAGTGGAAGTCGAAGTAAGCATATCGATGTTAAGTATTTAGCCATAAGAGAACGTGTTAAAGAAAGGAAAGTTATCCTTGAGCACATTAACACTGAGTTAATGATCATGGATCCTTTAACTAAAGGCATGCCACCTAAGCAATTTAAGGATCACATAGTGCGAATGGGACTTGGTTCCATAAAGTGATTTTCATTGTACATTTGTTGCTTTAATGGAACTCTTATTTATTTTAATGTTTTCTCATTTGGTTTTGTGCACGTATATTTTTATTGTTTTGAGAAATATCATTTGGTTTGGACCTAGAATAAACATACGGTTTATTTATTAAGTTTAAGGGCTAGTAATCAAAGACTTTATATATTGTAATATGTGGAAGATAATACTCGCTATAAGAGGACCTATCGCTATGATTCATATATCTTGTTACTTGTTATGTTGATGTTGGGCTAAATGGACCAAGTGGGAGAATATAGAATTTTTTCCTGAAATCTTGGGATATCCTACTATTCAAAATATGGTCTATTTAATGGTTTAACTCGTTAATCACACAAATGCCTATACATCATCATTTTTCATTTTTTGTGATGGGTAGAGATGATAAAGCGATGAAAATATATATTTTTGGCTCCCTATCCTCAGCTTCACTCAACGAAACAAGACACCATCGACTTGTGCAGAGAAGATTCAAAATAAAATTCTCATTTCGGTCGTGAGACATTGCTAGACAGAGCTTGTAAACAATGGCTGGAGGTATATTAATTTTTTGTTATGCTTCTACTTTCCGAATATTCATTCATATAGATGCATATAGTTTAAACATACGTAATGAATTTTGTGTTTAAGATTCATGCTTCAGTTTATCACTCTCCTCTCAGTCGTAGTACCAAGTGCAGGGTCGACTCCTTTTGAATGTTGTAATCAGCGAGCATATGCCCATCCTCCACTTGCTTTCTCCCAAAAATTAGTCGTTGCTAGCCTGGCAAAATCCCTTCCTTATCCTAGATCTTGGCCTTCACATTGTCGATTATTTCCAAAGACTCTACCTCGAGTGTTATGGTTTTGCCGATTAGGGTTTTTACGAAGATCTGCATCTTCTATTAGAGTTTCGCTTTCCTCTAAATTTTTGAAGGCCTCGATTTTTTAGGATTTCATATAGGTTATGGGTGGTATCAAATTACTAAATTAGGCTTCATTTGTTCAGTTTTTAACAGGAATAACACTTTAGATCTTTAGTTTTGGGCTAGACAAAATAAATAATTCGAGCTTTAGTAAGCATACTAAGTTTGACCATGTCTCTTTTTTAGTCAAAGTTAGCGCTGTGGAAGTCTTATTATTGATTGGTGACTTATAGTAATATTACCTCAAAAATTATTTGTTAATATATAAGAATATTTTAGATAATACTAACAATAATAATTATAAAAACAATGTTTTAAGATATGCAAATGCCTTCTTAAAATAACTTAACCATAAAAATGATTTCATATACTTTTCTAGTTATAACTAGGGTCTACTTTTTCATAAAATAAGTTCACTAGCCATTTACACTATACAGAGAACTTTTCTTTGTCTGTGGGATTAATCTTGTTTCAAATTATTGAGCAAATAAGACAAGTAACACAAGTTAAATAAATTAAATATAATTAAATGAATGAAGTAATTACATTATCATTAGTTTAGTGATTTTTTATAGCCATCATGATTAATATAATATTTGGAAAAATAGAAAATAAAAAATTATACTATCAGAGACTTTATTTAAACATGGGAACATACAAAAATTACTAAAAATACTTAATTATATATATGTATAATATTATAGACACTAAATCAGAATTTATTTGACTAACAAAATATCAAAAATTAAGAAATAAGAATTTAAACTATTAAAAACCAATTATAAGAATAAAATGAGTTGCCAATTATGAATTATTTTCTTTCACACTCCCCATTAATTCATAATAGACCAAGTTAAGTTCTGAATTTGACATACTTTCATAAGAGAGTGACTTAGTGAATATATCTTCCAATTGTTTATAAATATTACTATACCTCAAAGTGATAGACTTTTATTCATATTGGGCTACCTATTCATTAAACTCAATTCAAGTAACTTGGTGTTCCAATATCTTCAAAGAAGCTGAAATATGAGGATTGTTTTCCTTTGTTGGAATTTGTCAAAGGCATGATAAATGCTTGACAATATAAGTTTCTTTTATATGTGAGGAGATTAAACTCATGATCTTAGTGTTGAGAAACTTACATATTTACTTGAGTGCAAGCCTATTCCTTTCCAAAAGAATTACTAAAGAGATGGGGGAAGCATAAAAAACTTTTATGGTTAGGAAAAGCAGATAATTATAAAGGTGCTAAGGTCAAGCATAGTGAGCTTTGTATTCTTAAGCAAGAAAGGGGCCTTGGTCTTCCATTTATTCAAGTTATGATATGTGTTCTTCTAGGAAAGAGAATCTAGAGGTTGTTCACTGACAAGGAAGCTTTATAAAGTGGATGCATGCTTACTATCTTGCTAATGTCAACTTCTGGATTTTAAAGGAAAGTAGAGAGCATTCATGGAGCTTAGTATAAATGACTAGAATTAGAGAGCAGATTCAGCCATAATTCAAAATTTGTATTGGTAATGGCAACATAACTTTGTTTTGGTATGATAATTAGACTAATTTAGGGCCTTTATATAGGAGAGAGGGGCTAGTCCATCTAGTTATTAGAATTCCCCACCATTACAAGGTTTGTTCCATCATCACTAAGGTAAATTAAAATTTTAGTTTAAAAGGTGTATAATAAATTAGAGTGAATCTACCTCCACACATACTCCTAATCCATCAGAAAAAGGACAAAGTATTCTAGATTGGTAGCTCATCCTCACTTTTCACTAATGACTCCTATTACTAAATTTTTAGAACATATGCATAAAAAGTCCTTTGTCATGATATGATATGAAGGACTTTAGTGCCAAAAGCTTCCTTTATTTCTTGGTTACCAGTTAAAAACATGTTTAAAACGAAGATAGATGCGATGGCAATCCTGATTAAATTTTCCCTCTATGTAAAAATTCTCCAAAATCAATTACCATTTGTAATTTCAATGTATTTTCTCTTTGGCTATTTGGTCTAAAATATAACAATTGAGTAATGAACATCATGGTGAAAGAGAATGGTCCAGGATTGTGGAATGGCCCTTTAGTACTATTAAAAGATTAAAGCGGGATAATATGATTTTCCAAATTGCCTTTGACTACTGCATTTATGCTATATAGAGGGAAATGAATGATAGACAACACATGGACGTTCTCTTGGAACTACACGTTTAGGCTGATAGAATTATATGCTGGATGAGAGAAATCCTAAAGACACATAAAGCTTATAAAGGTGCTAAGAGGATGTTAAAGACACAATTGGAGACTATTATACTTAACTTTCTATCATTTAGCCATTATTATTGTAGTGTTATAAAAGCTTAGCTTTAGTCAATAATATTATTTGATTTATGAAAAGGTGAAATCAAATATGAATATGATTTATCATACATAAATTTAGATTTTTTGTTATTGCAATAGTTGATTAGTTATCGTAAAAGAAGTGTCAATTGCCTCTAGGGATGGCAAAAAGGCCTTGGCCAATCTTGGGTTAACTGGGCCTTGGACCCAGTCTTTTTAAAAAAGTCAGGTGTCAAGCTACTCAGACCCAACTCGGCCTGAGCCCGACTTTTATAAACAAAATAAAATCATTTTGTTGAAAACAACGTCACTTTCGCATTTTTTTATTTAAAAGAATTCAGATTGAGCTGAGTCAAACTCGGGCAAGGACCGCATTACCTCAGACCTGATTAGGCCGGGGGCTGGCTCGCTGTCTCAAGCCCGATCGAGTCTCAAGTCTGGCCTGACCTGACCCATTGCCATCCGTAGTTGCCTCCTTCTTTTTTCCTTGATTCATGTCAACAAGTAATTTTCTAAGTCATATTGCTTGACAAGCTAAAGAAGTGGTTGTAACATATTTTGTATCTGAAAAAAGGAAGTGTTATAATTTCTTAATTCTTTGACCTCTATGTGATGGCTCCTGAACTAGTACTAGAAACATATCTTGAGATGCTTCTTTTATCTTCCAAACCATCTACTCAATATTTGTTAGTTATGATAATTAATTTAAAATTATAAATAATAGACCAACTTTCATAATATATTGTTCCATATATGTCATACAAAATTTTCTTAGCAGTTGTAAAATGTTATTTAGATTATGTATAAACCTAAAAACCTTTCCAACAAAAAATGTAATATTGGTTTGAGTACAACTTAGATAAATCAAACAACTAATTGAATTTCTAAAATTCTGTACATCTACGTTCTTTGTACCATCATTAAGATGCAACTTTTCATTAATGTGCATCAATGTCATTGTTATTTTGCAATTAAACATGCTTAATTATTTAAAAAGGTCTTCTACATATTTTCTTTGGGAGATAAACATACCATCTTCTCCCTTTTTAATGTTTAATCTAAGAAAATAATGCAACAAGATTAAATATGTTAATTTTTTTAATCTAATAATGCAACAAGATTAAATATGTTAATTTTTTATCTTACTCATTTTGAATTTAGTAATAAGAGAATTAAATAAGCTTATATAAATTATATCATCAACATAAAAGCTAACAAGTAGTAAATCGTACTTACCTTCCTTTTTCAAATGTAGGATAAACTCATCAATACTTTTTTAAAACTTATTTTGCCTAAAAAATGAGTCAACTTTATTGTACCATGATCACGGTTATAGAACTTGCTTCAATATTTACAATGCCTTTCCTATTTTATATATATTATCTTTCTTTTCTTGAATAATAATTATTCTAGTTGCATAATGTAAATTTCCTCCCTTAATTCATCGTTTATAAATGTTGACTTAACATCAAATTGATAAACATGTTAATGAAATATGTAGCTAATTTAAAAATTTTATTATTTAAAATCAAGGAATGAGAGAGAAATGTATCCCCAAAGCCAATAATTTATTACTATGAATATCCTTATCAACCAATTAAGCCTTGTACTTTTATACACTACCATTTGCATTATAATTTATCTTGAGCCCATTTTAATCCAATGACATTTTTATCCTTAAAGAAGTCTACAAGCTCCTAAGTTTTTTTTTAATTACTGTAATTTCTTCCTCCAATCGGTAGCAACATTCCTCTTTTCTTGCGACTTATTTAAAATTGATTGGATTTCAAATTAACAAGGCAAAAGTACAAGTATCGTAAATTTCTTTAAGAGATCTATATTTTTGTAAAGGTGTTTCAATGGATGAAAGACTATTTTGTAGTTGATAAGTTAGTTTTCAGTGAATTTGTAAGGTTGGTGTTTGATGAACGTTTGGTAAATTTGTAGTACTAGGGTATGTTATACTAAGAACTATTAAAATTTGAACGTTTGAATTATCACAATTGCCTCGTTAATTCTAGCTTGCATTTTTATTGAAACCATATTCCTACTAATGATCACTTTACCACTAGAAGGATTATATAACCCATATTCTTTGGATTGAGAACAATAAAAATAAAATTACATTTTAAATTTTTTTATCAAGTTTATGATGATTATGAGAATTTACCAAAATATAGGTCATATAACTAAAATCTTTTAAGTGGATCCTAAATGAATATGTATCTCTCTAAGCTTCATGTTGAGTGTAATTAGCAATAACTTTCACTCGAGTTATATTTAATAAGTACATAGCATTTGTACTAGCTTCTACCCTATAACTATTCAATAACTCTTTAATCTATGTGAAGTTTCTCGTCATTTCAACAATAGTGCAAATTTCCCATTTCACAATAGGATTTTGCTCAAGAGTATAAGATGTCATCAAGCCCCTGCATGTTCCACTTGCGTCATAAAAATCATTAAAACAAACCTCACTACCTCTATCTGTTGGATAATTTTCTTGTTGGCATCAAATTGCTTCTCAATAAATGCCTTGAACTTTTTGAAATTATAAAAAATATTTATATTACCAAATATACCCAATGGTAAACAATAGAAATTACTAACTTCCACGAAATGATTTTGTTTTCATAAGTCTACATAAATTAATATCTATTAACTAAAGAAAATTTTAAGACCCTTGTTTGTTTACCAATGATACTACCCTCACAAAAATCAAACGAATTAATTTTAGACAATCCAAGAACCATAGCCTTTTGATTTTACACCTTTAAGACCATAACATTAACATGCCTATACCATAAATGCAATAATTTTGACTTATCTCTTGCACCAGTAACAAAAGTGTTGTTCTTCATATTTGAAACTTCAAATGCAAACATTTTTTTGTCATTTAAATATTTGTAATAGTTTTTTTGGATTTCTTATCTTTAATAAATCATGATTCATCATCATATATTATTAAATATACACTAGCCATTAGTTTCCCATAACCTAATAAATTATAAGACAAATTAGGAACAAACTAAACATCATAAATAAGTTTCATTTTATCGTAATTAGTTTTTACTGCTATAATGTCTTTCAGTTCAACTTGAATTGCCTTAGTGTCACCTAACTGAACCTTAATCTTGTGGGACTCATTAAGCTCTTTAAAATTTTCCTTTATGCCATTCTTATGATTGAATTATCATTATTTATAAATGAAACATATGAAATATAAATAGTATCTCTATAGGCTATTAATGACTTACTTCCCTTCTCATCTTATTTTTTTGTATAATTTATTTGTTTCTCCTTAAACTAGCAATCTACTTTTACATGCACGTACTTTTATAATGATGGCATTGAATACTACTCTTTTTTTTTGTTGATCACTGGAGGGTTACCTTTGTTTAGCTTGTTCATCATATCATACTTGACCTCAACCTCTACCAAATCCTCGACCTAAAAATCCACATCTTTAGTAGAAAATCTTTCTGATCGATGATTCTTCTTTCATTTTGAAAAGTTTTTCCTTTATGTTTTTCAAGTGATATGTTAGTGCTGGCTTCATGGGCTTTTAAGGAGCATTTTAGTTTGCAAAAATAAAATAAAATGGACAAGTCATTAGACTCTTTAATTGTAGTCATCACATGGTCAAATTTAAAATCAAATTTCTCAACACCTTAGAAAAAAATAGCTCGATTAGATGGATTTTCACCATATAAATTCATTTTACTATCAATTCCAAACACTTTAGTAATATAAATTTCTATTGATTCATTTCTTTTCATTAATTGTGTTTCAAAACCTTATTGTAAAATTTGAAGTTTTACGAATTTTACTTTAATGAGCATCGAAATTTTATTTGTAATTTTTATAGGCCTTATGTGAAGTAGTGAATGTTGTTATTCTTGAGAAAACACTCTTATAGACAACTTAGTCGATAAAGAATAATGCCTTGAAGTCCTTTATTATATTCTCCTTCAACTGGATGTCCTCATTATTAACATTATACACATTCTCCACCATATCCTACAAGTATTAAGAATTAGATAGAGTCTTCATTTTAGTTCTCCAAAATTCATAATTTTCACTCTTGAAAATCAAAATAAAATGTTGTGATATGATTGATGCATTTTCATTTCCAACTATAATAATTTCTCACTCTAAGGGTGTCTCACTTAAGGTACTTTTCTCTCAATTAGTGTTTCTCTCAAGAACACTTTTATTTTAAGTACACTTGGCTCATATACTACAAATTATATGAACAAAGTAGAGGATAAAAAAAGAAAACAAAGTGTTTAATAGATTTTCATAAGTGTCTATTTCAGTAGCCTTAGGATTATGATGAAATAGTGTTTTGGTGACTTTAGGGATATGATGAAATAGAGTTTCAATGATTTAAAGTTTGAAATAAAATACCAGTGAACTTAAGATTCTATGCTAATAAAATTTCACTTTAATTAGACTTCTTAAGTGTAACTATATAAATAAATTGCTAAGAGTTGTATAAGGAAGTAGTTTTGGTATACTGTCCTTGTATAGTTTCAAAGTAACAAAAGAATATATTTCTTTGTCTGTAAATTCTTTATTCTTTATTTCCTTATCTTTCATAAATATTGCTTTAGTTTGTAAACAATTGGTATTAGAGCTAAAGTTTATTGTCAAGATATCTCTATAAAAGTTTGATATTGAAAACTTTAATAGATCGAATAACGTCACTCTACAAAATGTTAAGAGAAGAGCGATTCTTGTTCAAAAGGGTTGCCTAACATCATTAAAAGGAGACGAAAAATTGTTGCAGAATCTGGGGGCATCAAAGAAGGGAAATATTTTTTTCAAAGTCATATAGCATAATACTATTGAATCCAAGAAACGAGGTCTTGAGAGAAGTGATTGATGAAAGTAGTGTTGCTTCGTTATGGAAACAACTTAAAAGTAAGTATCAAAAGAGATCACTTATGAATTGTTTATATCAAAAGTAGTATTTTCGTACATTAAGGATGTCAGAAAGTACACATGAAAAAATTTCATTGATAATTTTAATCGGATCATCTTGGATTATAAGGTTTTAGGGTTAAAATTTAGGATAAAGATCAAGCTCAAATCCTTTTATATTCTTTGCCCAATTTATATGAGAATTCTGTTGATACCATCTTATATGGTAAAGAGAATATTTCTATCAATGATGTGAAGGATGCTCTGCGATACAAAGAATTGAAGAAAAAAATTTATGGCATATATGAATATGTATCATATATAAGATTGGTTGTCAGCAAGGGAGAATAAGGAAAGGGATTATGAAAACATGAGTAAATCACGATAGGAAAGGCGTTCTGAAAACATAAGTTAGTCATGATCCAAATCAAAGGCTAAAGTTGTTTGATATTTCCACTATAAAGTTAAAGGACACTTTAAGAGGGATTGTCCATTGTGAATGAATGGAAAAGAGAAATTGATGGAAAAGCAAGTATTTTTTTTAGTCTAGAAGAGTTCAGATAAGGTAATATGGTTTTAAAAGTGAGTAATTTTAATTATGAAAATCGATAGGTGATAGACACTAGTGTCTTTTATCAAATAACTTTTAATAGGGACTGGTTCTATTGTTCTAAAGAATGGAATTATATTGTCAAATTAGGTGATGATGGGAAGCGTGCTATTAAAGGTAATGGTTCAGTACATATTTAGATGTATGATGAAATTGTTGGCACATTAGATGTTTGATATGTTCTTGAGCTTCGAAAAAATCTCATTTCTATGGATGCTCTTAATAGACAAGGGCATAAATTTTCTGGTGACGATAGACAACGTTGATTGTGACGAGAGGAAAATATAGTATAACATCTATATCTTAATACAAAAGACAATAATTGAATCAATAGTTGTATCTTAATCTTTAAGGAAGAAAGAAAGAACTATGGTATGACACATGCAGGTGAGTCATCTTAGTGAGCGAGAGATGATGGAAGTTTATAGGGGGAGTTTATTGAAGGATGACAAATACTAGAAGGTAGACTTTTGTAAGTTTTGTGTGTTTGGAAAAAATGTTTAGGTAACCTTCAAGGGTATAATGTTTGAGGAGTGGCATATGTTTGGATATATGAAAAATTCATGCCAAGTTCAATAATGAGCGGTACTAGTTCAAATATGGTACTGGAACAGCTTAAAACATATGTTAAAGGGGCTGAAAATTCTAGTTCAAAAGATATAACAATGTTAAAAAGAAAGCATCAGCATGGTATAGCCAAGGATAAAGCGAGAAAGACCGCCAAGTATCCAAGGAGATATGGTTGGTCAGTATGCCCTACTCATTGGAGATAGAGATGAAAATATCTTTCAAGGGACTATGGAAAGTTAAGTGAAAGATAGATGAATGGGGGCTACGATAAATGATGTAAGATTTCACAAGATTGAGAAATTGACTGCATCTGGTCAGTCTTGTTAAAAGAGGTTCACACTTTGGAGGATGCAACTGACATGATAAAGTCACCATCCGTAGATAAGTTCAAGTGAAGATTGAACTTGATTATTGCTCACATAACTTGAAGCCCTTGGGGGCTTGAGTGACAGGGAATAATTTAGTGAGAAGGAATAATTCTTGATTAGATATTAGAGAATTCAAGTCAAAGTGAGAAATTGTGAGATATACCTTAAATTCTAGTAAAATAGAATTTTAGTGATCTTAGTATTATGATAAAATAGAGTTTAATAACTTTAAGACTATAATGAAATAGAGTTTTTGTGATCTTAAGTTTATGAAAATAGAATATCAATGATTTTAGAATTCTGTGTTAATAAAGTTTCTATCTAATTAGACTTCTTACTTGTAACTTTATATAAGAATTGTATACGAATACGATAGTAATTTTGAGCATATTTCTTCCTGTATGGTCTTTCTGATATTGACGAAAAAATCTATTTCCTAGCTGATAAATTCTTATATTCTTTGCTTCCTTGTTTTTCATATATATTATATTTTATCTAACTAACAAAATAAATAAATAAAAGAAGAAAAATCAGGCTTGCCAAATTGAATTATAAAAATAGAATGAAATGTCAATTACGAATCAGCTTCTTTTAGGAATGACTTTTATGATATCCATGGATATGTTAATCTATAATGATTATGATAATTACGATCACTTCATCTTTTTTTTTT
>JANKYF010000004.1:10616611-10628596 GCA_029829435.1 Erythroxylum hondense | reverse complement strand
AAAAATATCTTCTGCTCTAAAAAAAACAATCTTTATATACTTAGAATTTAATATATTTTCTCTAGAAATTTTATTTATTTATAATAAATAGGATTGATGTACTAATAAAGTGAAAAAATTAGTAAAATACAAATTCTAGTAATCTTACAATGGCAACAGCACTGCATTTTCCACAAATGCTTTTTCAAATCTACGTTGATACTGTCTATTATCTTTTGCTAGTGCCAACAAAGAACACTTGGCAGTTACATGGATTCTTATTAACAATCACTTCTAGCAATCCGTCTGTGCTTTCCTGCAGCCTTGTGGTAAAGATTCATGGAGGTGTTTGGAAGGAAGCAACTACCCCCTGGTTGTATTGGCCTACAGCTAACTCCAGTGTAACTGCAGCTATATTCTATGTTCTGGTTAAGCCGCATATAGTACACTTTAAAGTTCCATTTTTTTGTGTATGTTCAATTATATAAATCCTTACCAATCTACCCACGAACATAAAACATTTAACATTCCTTGAACTAATGAATGCCTATGTAGTAGGGTACAAGACAGCTTACTGTCTGCGCATGAATTCTTCTACTCCATCGTGACTCTGCAATGCCCGAAACCGCTAAGCGTAGAGATCTTCCACAGCTTTAATACTTAACATGGAATGACGGATACTGAAGTAACCAAAATTTGCAATTTGCGGCTACAATGCCTACCAAATATGGCCGCGGAAACTTGTTCACCTATACAAACGGCGAAACAAACATGTAAAGCAAAGAAAAGGGATAGGAGTTGCGAACTGTCCATTGCATTTTCCATCTTCTTGCTTTAAAAAGAATTAAAAACTAAGAATGCAATGAGAGTGTATTATTTCATTCAATAGCAGAATGTTCCGTAAGGAAATTCTGGGAAATGTCTGGAAAATGTCCAAGAATAACAGAGTGTGAGATGAGAGAGAGAATGGTTCAACTGTCATACAATAAGCATGAGAGAATAATCCTATGACAATCATTCTATATATTCCTCGTTCCCCGTCTGTCAGTGCAAAACGGTTATGCATGGCTGGTGGTAGCATACGCACGGCTGGTGCTAGGATCTGCTGATGTGGCATTCAGTTCATAGTCCCCGAACCTTCGAGAAGGCATCCTCGGTCTTCCACTCCTTCGTGGGCCTACTGCTGCGGCTGCTGTATCATCTGTGATGGGCTCTCGATTCACAACAATACCCACCCCATCAGCATTAACCTTGTCCTCAAGGTTGAAATCTGGAAAAGTCTGCAGCATGTGATCCTTGTCCTCCCAAGTGGCTTCTTCCCGTAGCAAGCCGTCCCAATGCACGAGCCACTGCTCAACCAAATAAGCGGAACGCTGCACCATTCTAGTGGCCAGAATTGCGTGTGGTTGAAGAAGCAGAGTGGAGTTTGTGTCAACCAAGTGCAGGGGAGTGATTTGTTGAGTGGGATTGCCTAAACACCTTTTAAGCAAGGAGACATGAAATACAGGGTGTATTTGAGCCGATGGAGGCAACTCAAGCTTGTAAGCCACAACACCAATCTTGCTGTCCACCTTATAAGGACCGAAGTACCTTCTCCCCAACTTACCATGGCGTTGCAGTCGGACTGAAAATTGACGGAAGGGCTGGATTTTAACATAGACCCAGTCTCCAACTTCGAAGGACACTTCTCTGCGATGCCGATCAGCAACAAGTTTCATCCGAGCTTGTGCTTTTCTGAGGTTCTCTTTCAATAGCCGTAAAACCTTATCACGCTCACGCAATTGGCAATCTACAATAGCATTCGGACTGGTATCTTTAACATAGCGTAAAATGCGAGGAGGGGGTCGGCCATAAAGTACCTCGAATGGGGTCATGCCAGCAGAAGTTTGGAAGGAAGTATTGTACCAGAATTCGGCCCAAGGGAGCATGCCCATCCAAGCACTCGGGTTGTCGGCGACATAACAGCGTAAGTACATCTCGAGGCACCTGTTAAGGGCTTCGGTTTGGCCGTCGGATTGTGGATGGTAAGCGGTGCTCATGCACAAAGTTGTTCCCTGCAGTTTATGTAGTTCCTTCCAAACCTCACTGAGGAAACGGGCATCCCTGTCTGAAACGATCTCGGAAGGAATGCCGTGAAGGCGAACAACCTCCTGAACAAAGGCAGTAGCGACTGAAACGCTGGAGAAATTGGAGGGTAACCCAATGAAGTGTCCATACTTCGAAAGTCGATCAACAACGACCAAAATCACCGTTTTCCCCTTGGATCTTGGTAATCCAGTGATAAAGTCCATGGAGATAGCTTCAAACACGGATTCGGGAATGGCTAATGGCTGTAATAAGCCGCCTGGGCTCAAGGAAGATGACTTCATCTGCTGACATACTTGGCATTCGCTGACATATTTCTTAATGTCACGACGCATTGTTTTCCAGAAAAATTGTGAGGATAAGCGGTGGAAGGTTCTGGTTATACCAGAATGTCCGCCCACAGGAGAGGTATGGAATTCATGTAAGAGCTGTGCACATATCGGAGAATCAGAAGGTAACACTAACCGGTCCCGAAAGAAGAGTAAGCCATCCTTAAAACTGAAATTAGGCATATCATTGGGGCTGTGTTGAAGGCGCTGCTGCAGAGCAATGAGTTCAGTACTTGATCGATTAGCCTCGCGGATATCATGGACTATATCAAATGTAGCTGTAGAAATGGAAAAGAACTGACTCGGTGGCATCCTTGAAAGCGCATCTGCTGCACTATTGTCCCGACCCGGGCGATACACAATCTCAAAATCATACCCAAGCAATTTACTCAGCCACCGTTGTTGATCGGGGGTCTGAATCACTTGACCAGTCAAGCTACGAAGGGGTTGTTGATCGGTAACAACTGTAAACTTCCGCCCTAATAGGTACTGCCGCCACTTTGCAATGGATTGCGTGATGGCGTACATCTCCCGCTGATAGGTCGAGGCTTGTCGCATCCGAGGGCATAAAATCTGACTATAATAGGCAATGGGATGGCCGGCTTGAGACAAGACTGCACCAACACTTGAACCGGATGCGTCGGTCTCAACAGTGAAAGGTTTCTCAAAGTTAGGCAATCCCAAAACAGGTGCTTCACTCAACCGAAGCTTCAATTCATTAAAAGCCTGAGCTGATTTTTCAGACCATAGGAACCCATCTTTCCGTAATAAGTCTGTCAAAGGGCCGGCAATGGAGGCGAAGTGTTTGATGAACCTTCGGTAATAGCCTGCGAGCCCCAAGAAACCCCTAACGTCTTTCACCGAGGCTGGTACAGGCCAATTTTGGATTGCGACGATCTTTTCCGGGTCAACAGCAACTCCTTGGCTTGAAATGACATGGCCCAGGTACGCCACTGCAGTTAACCCGAAATGACACTTCGATTTCTTTGCCACCAACCTGTGATCACGCAGTAACTGAAGGACCACACTCAAATGCTCAAGGTGAGAAACCCAAGTAGGACTATATATCAAAATATCGTCGAAAAACACCAATACAAACTTACGCAAAACCGGTCGGAACACGTCAGTCATCAAACTCTGAAAAGTCGAGGGAGAGTTTGTAAGTCCAAACGGCATCACAAGAAATTCATAATGTCCGTTATGGGTACGAAAGGCCGTTTTTGCTTCATCCCCACACTTAATTCTGACTTGATGGAACCCAGCAAGTAAATCAAGCTTCGAGAAGTAAGAAGCCCCATGTAACTCGTCGAAAAGCTCATCAATGGTCGGAATTGGGAAGCGGTCCTTCACGGTGATGGCGTTCAGTGCCCGATAATCGACACAAAATCTCCACGAACCATCTTTCTTACGAACCAACAAGACCGGGGAAGAGAAGGGACTCGTGCTTGGTCGAATTAACCCCTCCTGCAACATGTCAGCGACTAACTTCTCCATTTCATGCTTCTGGAAATGAGGGTAACGATATGGCTTGACATTGACCGGTTTGCTGTCGGGCAACAGATGAATCGAATGGTCGCAATGCCGGGATGGTGGTAGCCCAGGAGAGGGTTTATACGTACGAGTAAACTGAAAATGGGAAATAGATGTGTAACCTAACCATTTAAGCGTGTGAAAAAGGCACTCAAAAGTGAGTTTTGAATAGCATTGGAGTGAAACGAAGGTCCCAAATGGAGTTAGCTTCTGGTGGAAGAAGTACTAGTAGCGCAAGAAAAGAAAAAGTGTAAAGAGCACAGGCGGCTATGATCGCAGCTTTGCGATTCATGCTCACTGTAGTCACAGGTGCGTGGATCGAGTCTAAATTTTTTATCCAATTTTATGGTGCCTTATTGTATCCAATGAATCTCAGCCATTTATTTATGTGGATCTTACGTAAGTCCTGTCCTGCATAAATAAACGTGGATCCTGCGTAAATGAATGACTGAGATTTCATGGAACACAATAAGACACCATAAAATTGAACAGACGATCTTTGTCTCCCAAACATCAGGGTTGCGACTTTAGGTTTTTCTTCCATCACACAGAACCCTCTTTCTTTTGTATATGCTTTTGTTAAGGCGTGGTCCCTCCCTCTCTCTTGTGTACGTTACGATTCTGATACTGAAGGCTGTATTGACTTTGTTGGGTATAAAGCTTCAAGTGAAACATGAACGTAGGCTTTCTTTAAGCTGAGGGCTACATTTTAATAATCCTATTTGGGCTTGTTAGTTTTAGAGTTGATGAAGCCGATCCAATTGAGTCGTTTCTTTTATGAGCAATTACTTAATCACTGAAAAGCGTCCTAGTTGATGATATTATCGTTTAATAATGATAGTTTTAAAATAAATAAATTGAAAGACAAATAAATAAGCGTGAAGATGGACTACCTATCAACAGTGTTTGTTCCAGAGTCTTCGGGTTTGTTTGTTATTAACCTGTTGCATTGGACCGGACGGCTAAGCGTTGTTCTTTTTGGTCTATTAGGAGTATGAAGCACAATCACATGAAGATAATGTTAACTAGTACAGGTCAATGCCTCCATTAAGTTTAATATTAGGCAGAATAGGAATAGGATTAGGATTAGAATTAGGATGCTGAGAATATTCAGTATGCCATTGCCATGCACACTCACAAGCTTTAGGACAAGCAAAGTCAAAATTAAGGGGCCCGCTGGTTATAATGAATATAAGAGCTGAAAATTATACTTAAAAAAGGGAATAAATATATCGATAAGGTTGCTGAATCTTACACTTATCCTGTCTTTACAGTCTACTAAGTTGCATACAAAGTAATAATACAGTACATGCACAACCTATTATATGTCATCAGGTTGACAGTCAATGGACATCATCCTGTACCGTAATCCAACATTTCCCACCTGAAAGGATTTGACACATACACCACTTCAGGACAACTCTTGAAAAAGAGAGCAACACACACACAGACCGCAGCAATGGCCACCATCGAAAGCATTGCAGGCTTATACACCATAGACCTGCTGCATGATTTATAAGCAAGTTTTTTATGGCAAAGCTTGCACTGAGACTGCGATGGTCTAAATATTGCATGTCCCATCTCAAAGCTGCAGGTTAACCCTTCATTTTGTTTCTTGTTTATATTGGTGTCCGGATGAGATTCAAGAACCTCAAGCGCAACTTGGTTCACGGCTGGTCGCTTGTTGATTTTCCTCTGTATCAAGTGGACGTAAGAGTAGTGGCCTCGCAACCGTGCATAATCCTCAGGGGCACACCCTGTGCTATCTCTACAATTCTTCCAAGCTTCAACTCCCACCTAAAACAAACAAATACATAGTTTACATCCACAGATGATCAATCCAAAAAGAGGAAACTACTTCCAGATTGGAATAGTGTCATAATATGAATCGATGAAAAGCATATTTTAAACAGAATTTCCTTCTTTGCAAGTCCAAAAACAAATAATTTAAGTATTACCATTCCAGGGTCATCTGTTAATGCATCCAGTACATTTTCAGAACCGTCTTTGCCAGCTGCCATGTGGAGAGGTGTCAAACCTGCAGGGCCTGAAGCATCAGGCGTAAAGAAAAAGTTCTTCTGGCTTCCACCGAGTAGCACCTTGTTTTCAGATCCTAATTCCTCAGGGACATATCTTAAAAGCAGCTCCACAAGAGACCTACAGTTCCTCCTCACAGCTCTGTGAAGAAGGCTCATTTCTGACAATGCTAGGTTAAGAGATGAGAACTCTCCTTTACCGACAAAGCCATTGAACAGTATGTTCAATAGTTTTTTCACTACAGCACACCACTCATGGTCCACTGAAAACTCCATGAGCCATTTGAATCGTTTCAAAGGGAAGAGATCCACATTAGGATCCAAACTGCCCAATCTAGATTTTACTTGACTTCTATGAAGAAGCCAACCCATTTCATGAATAAAATCAATTGCTTGATTTTTTGCTTCCATTTCTCCAGTTCCTTCAATATCAGCATTTGCTTCATCAAACTCCAAAGCACTCTCAAGCATACGTATCTCTGAACAAACATCTTCTTCTGCAACTATGAAAGGAAAGAAACTGCTGCTGAAACCATGATCCTCAATCTGGCAAAACAAGAATTAAACTCAGCATACATTATATGAAATATTTAAAAGGCCTTCTACAAAATCCATCCATGATTGTTAATGCATAAGATGCATTATGGAGAGAACGTGCAGGTAATGAAAAAGATAGCGCTGTAGGATACTGAAGTCAACAGCACCTCAATAAACCCCCTTCCAATAGCTGTGGGAATTGAGCAACAAAGGTTCACACGTAGTAGCTCATTCTGCCCTCTGAAGCTATCAACGCTTTCTATCATATCATCAGAACTTTCAAGATCCATATAGTTCCCTTCAACTGCACATAATAACCTGAAAAGCAGAAAAATAAGTGGAGACAGAAAGAAGTAACTTAGAAGCTTATAAACCAACATAAGAAGCATAAGATTATCCTAAATCTCAAATTTAGCTCCACATTTACATGCATATATCAAGAATAAATACCTCGTGGTTGGCCGAGAAAGGTTAACGCCTTTAATTGAAAATTTAACTTTTGCAGATGCAGATACTGCAATTGGCTTGACACTTAAAATTTTACTGTAGTTGCTACTTCTGATACTGCAATTGGCTTGACAAGAAGCATCCACAACTATCTGACCTGCAAAACAGAGAATGCCAAATAACTCAATGAGAAGTCTTTTTTCCCTTGGCGATGAAATTTAAAACCTAAAAAGCTGAAGGCAACAGACCATTGCAGACAAATGCTATTTGATGCTGCACCCTAATGTACAACCAACCAGTTCTCCAGAAAATGTCATCCGATACATCCAGTAGCTTACTCAAACTAGAGCTGAGATCATAACAAAGCTGCACAGAAGAAAACTCGATTGTCAGCCCAGCAATTTCTTTTGTGGAAAAGTTCAGGAAGGGAAAAAAAAAAAGTCACAATGCACCAGAAGCTTACACCATCCCATGCCGCCGCAGGCTGATGAAGATAAATGGTCAAGACGACACAACCGGGCCTAATGTAACTCTCAATATCAGTAGGACTATGGGACAGCCAATTCAGAATCTGCAAGCTAAAACATCTGAGTACATGCACAGAAAAAGAAAAAGTAAAAGTGTAGCACCAACTTTATGCTCCATAGAACATACCTGGCTTCGTAAGACAAGAGGCAAGTCATTTGGTTCTTTTCCAAATAGCTTGAAAATAATTCTGTCTGTGCGGCTCTGAAATGGTCACATAAGAAAATAGATGTCAACTGCTAAAAGCCATAAGAGTAGCATAGAAGTTAGAAATGAGAAGCTTAGATTGGGACAAATCAAAGAGACAACCGACAACTCTAAAGTGCAAGAAATCAACAATATGCTTTTAGCATAAGTGATGAACCCTAGTTGGACCCAAGACAGAGGGGACATAAAGGGCATAGAAAAGTTGACAAAACTATATCATCAATGATTTTGTAGCTATTCCCTAGCACAAAATTTTGCACCCTCAAAGTTGCATATCCAAGATATTGGTGGATCTTTTAATTCCTCTGTATACCAATCACCAAGCTACAAAAGGAGTGGCATTCCTTCCAATATAATTATAGGCAAGATCAAATAGATCCAGCCAGGTAATTAAACAAGATAATCACAGTCACTATTGAAGATCCATATTTGAGTGGACTTCGAAGATCTACCAAGAAAGTATCCCACATTCCACATATGCAAGGAATCAGATGTGTTGCTGCAATACAATAATACCTGGGTATCACCACTCGAACTAGAAGGTGACTGGGCAGATGCTGAATCTGAATTTCCACTCGTCTGGGGTGGACTTGACTGATGTGAGTCTTGTTGTACCCATGAAGGACACTCAACGGAGCTTGTACCTAAATTTGCAGTAGCTGGTGATCTCTCAACATCTTCAGCACCATCATCCAAGTCAATATATACATCATTCAAATCGAAGTTGTTCATTTTAACCTGCCCTGCATGAGTGTCTTGCACTTCCCTATATACTGGATACTCCTTTGGAACACTGGGTTCCAGAGATGAACTTGTTTGTACATTTGCAACATTAGCATCACACATGCGTACAACTTGCTGCAGCATTAAATTAGAAACTGCTTCAGGTATTGTTTAAACACCTTGAATGCCTCCATCATTTAAGATCAAAGTTTGGAATACCTCAGATTTTCTGGACAAATTTGTATCATTCAGCAAATCTCGATGTTCCTGCAACAGTCCTGATATGTTTCTTCCACCTTGTTCGACAGTATGGTTGGCAAGGCTCCGTAAAAGATGAGATAATAGATCTTGGTCAGTTGCCTGGTCTGATCTATTGGCTGCAATTTGATACATGCAAGTCAAAAAAAAAAAATTGCTGACTGCTGAAAAAAGAATGGAACCATGAAACAGCAGAACAAGAACTGTTGAGGATGCAGCTGCAGAACTGAATGGTACTCACAATGCATGTTAGAAAGTATCCTCAATAGACTTATTAATAGATAACTACTAGTCTGGTCATCGTTTAATGCATTTCCGCTGCCAGTAGGTTCAGGATTTGTCTTTCTTCTTCTTTTATTATGACCAGCTAAACGCCTTCGGCAACTTCTCTTCCCTTCATCAAACTCTTGCAGGACATGAAACCTACCATAAGGCAAAGATGGACACATCTAGGTATCAAGTAAAGACATATAGCTAAATCACAGTACTAATTAACACGGACATAGCAGTCAATAAAAATCCAAAGCATCAATAGACGAATGCAAACCTGCTGCACTGCTGACAAAACCGCTGCATCACATTACCAACAAGGGCCTTGCTGGCCTTGGAATGCATCTCACAGACCTTATGACGACGATGATAATCCTTTGCGTGGCTCAGATCAGCACCACAGTCCTCGACTTGACAAACTGCACGGCTTGCACCACTTCCTACCACCTTACTCTTCTTTCCAATATTTCCCTCCCAATTCTGCACCTCCTTTCCAGGAATAGGTTGCCCATGCCCACCTAGCTTTAAACTAAGGCTACCAACCTCCTCATCATTCAGATTGTCATCATCAACGACAATAACTCTCCTCTTTTTCTCCAAGTCCCTTTTTCCTTTCTCGTTTCCCAAATTCACATCATCAGAGCATGAGGAAGAGCTATTTGAGGAATTGCCGGCAGCGGGAATTGCTGTACCAAGAGGGAAAAACTGCCTACTTGTGCTAGTAGACGGCACTGGATTCAAAGGTCTGGCAATAAAAAGATCTCCGTCCCATTTCCAATCATTCAAATCCCATTCTAAACTTCTCTTCCCCACTGCACGCAGATCCGTCACACCCATACCATAGAAACCATGAGCCTCACCTCCAAATCTAGCCTCCATAAATTAAGCCCAAATAACCAGAAGATCCAAAATCTATCACCAGCTAAACCAACAGTAAATTAAGAAATCTCAAACAAAAGGAAAAAAATGAAAGGAGATAAACTAGAAACCAGTTCCACCAAAAGATCAGAGCTTTAATCCCCAAATAATAAACGAACCCAAAAACTAAAACTAATCAGCTTCACTCCTTGCCGACAAGTCCAAAAACAGAACACAACCATGGTTCCAATTACGAGCAACCCATATCCCAAATAACCCTCAATCAAATACCTGTCCTTTCAAACAACTCACTTGGACAAAGACCAAAGGTGGGCGTCAACCGCTACATGAAGAACTTAACTCCCCCAACAGCAACTAAATCAATTCATGATAATTAAAAAAAAAAAGGCCAAACTACTAAAACAAACAGCAAGAAGAGAGAACCCTTTTACTCGGCAGAATCTTTGTAGCTGATAAACCCAGATGGGTTCGTTGCCGGAAAGTGCAGGTAAGCCGAGAGACAAGTGGGCGAAAGGTTCGGGGCAAAGACGGTAATGATATGGATGTATGGTGATGATGCATAGAATGGCGATGGTTATGGTGACAATGATGATGCTGATGATGATGTGAACGTGTTTTTGTTTTAAGAGAGAGTGTGGTAAGGTGAGGCTTGGCACACACAATCACAATACAAACATAAAATATAAATCTCTTTTTTTATATATATAAATGTAGGAGAATAATTAAGCTGTGTGGAAAGGGAGGAAAGAAAGTGTGAGTTTTGCATAGTACACCTACACCCAACACCAAAATGGTGGGTCCAATCACACACTCCGTGTTTTTCTCGCACTTACGATAAAGAGTTAAAGAATAAAGATGGCTTTCCCAGTCCCCATCCTTTCCACGCCTTCGTCTTGTATATTTTATTCATCGAAGTAGAATAACGTAACAATAGATGTGGTGATATCGAAATCGTACATTTTTGTAATCTTGTGTTTGTGTCATCATGATTATTAATTTTATAAGAAGAGACTAAGCTTAGTTATAATTTAGACTACCATGATATAAATCTTTATAATTCAAATTTAATTGCATGTATTAACAATTTTGGTATTAAACCTTTTTATTTTAAATTAGATAGGATATATAAATCTCTATTTTGTGTTTTTTTTACATAAAGGGAACGATTACATCAAATACTAAATAGGCAGGAGAAACTACGCTCCAGCTGATCCTCTAAAAGAAGAGTGTAATACCCTAAAGGTGGAACATCAAAATAAGTAACACCAATGTCTCCAAGATTGGCCTGGGTAGTAAGCCAGTCCGTGCATCTGTTACTCTCTCGGTGCACGTGCCGATAAACAACAGCCCAGTTCCAGACGAGAAATTTGAAGATACTCATGACAAGAGGATTGTCCGATCGAGAACGGAACGTCACAGAAAAAAGGAGTTGGTGCACTCCCAACAAATCCACTTCCAGCTCGAGACGACGAAATCCCAAACGTTAAGTCAAGAAGAGTCCTGTGTATACTGTTCAGAGCTCCGCGAATTGCGGGGAGCACCATCCTATAAGTTGAAAGAAGCTTCCCTATCAATTGCCTGCACTGTCGTGTAGGAGTCCATCGGCTTAATCTATTTTGTGTTTTTAGTTATTCAAACAAAGGACAATTTGTAAAAAGGTCGTTGTAGTTCGGTTCAATCTCCACTAAACACATTTGTAGGGAATAATAAACAGTCTTAATTGTGACTAAGCTTCTAATCAGATTAGTCGATCTAATAAACTTAGATACCGGTCGTGTAAACCTTAAAAAAAACAAAAAAAAAAGATCGTCGTAGTTTCGATAATTCCATCTGCCAATTTTGAGTAGCTTTCTCAATTGTGATTATTATGAGTGAATCAATGTCGATGACTTTGTTAATTCAGAGAGCACGAAAAGCCAGAAATCGAAAAATGTTAAAAAGCGGAGGTCAAAAAAAAAAAACATTAATATGATTGACATAAAGCAATCCGCAAAGTATTCTGATGGTCAATCAGCTTTCATCAACTCTGTGACGGCCAGTGGGATTTCGGGTCTTTTAGTTTTAGGGGTAGTCTAACCAACTAACTGATTCTTACATATATGTTTTTTTATTTGTATCTTGTAAAGATCTATGGCTAAATGAATCGAGTATCAAAATAATAATAATTCATACCTCTATAA
>JANKYF010000004.1:10569744-10580761 GCA_029829435.1 Erythroxylum hondense | reverse complement strand
TGTCAAAAATCAGATAAACGATGTTTTTTGGTTGATGTAAAACTGTTGTAGTTTTTCATTTTTAGAAACAAAAAATCGCAACAGAGTTAGCCAAACACGTTTTACTTATCTATTTTTCTTTTTACAAAAACGACAATAAAAAAACGAGAAAAAAAAACAGAAACAAACAGCCCTAAGAAAAATTGTGTTTTTCTTATCTGTTTTTCTGAAAATTAATTTTACGTTGTTATTGGTCAGTACTATTTCAGAGTGAGATAATGAAACGACGTTGCTTTATCATCAGGTAAGAGAAATTGTGAAACCATTGCAAATTGGAAGCTAAAAGGAAGAATATAGGCGGCGCTGCCTCCTGTCTCCGTTACCAGACTCCGCCTGAACTGACCACTATGAGTAGACATGGAGGAGTTTTCAAATGGGGTCTCAGTGTTATGTTGCGTTCTTTAAACAACCAACTTCAATCTGCCTCTGCAGTTTCGCATCCAACCCCTATTAAAGCAACCACATTTCTCCAATCCCACATAGCAGATTATGCTTCTATGTCCGTTTTCCGCTCCTATTCTACTGGTACCATGCTTGTGTTTATGTAATTGGTCCAAATTTTTGTAAAGTCGTAAAATTTTGTCACTTCTTACTATGTTTGTTCCGGTACTGTTTTCTGTGTTAATACCAGAGTTGCATTCAGAGTTATCACATGACCTCATCAGGATCATGGAGGGAAGGTTATCGGCTATTGAGCACAGAAGTGTTTGCCTTGAGAATTTCTTAAACAAGGTCATTTGGGTTATTCTGATTGATCCATAATTTTTTTTTCTTTGTTTCTTCTGTATTCTGTTTTTGAAGTTGTTTCTTCAACTTCTTTTCTTATAAGCGTATTAAGTAATGTCGCATATTCTGGTGTTGCTTAAAGCCAGAAGCCTCGCCAGTTGAGTATTCAAAGGCCAATAAAGAGCTCAGCAAACTACGCGACTCAATGGAACTTATAAGTGAGCTGAGGACGAAGCAGAGGGTACTTTGTTGATTTGCATCTCCTTTTCAATGGAAATGTAGTTGACAACTTATTTGATTCGTAAGGGTTTGTCATCCTTTAAATGCTCGTTAAAGGTTTTCTCATCTCACTATGCAGGAGATTGTTGGTTTGAAGTCACTAATGGTTGAATGTACCGAAGACAAAGACATGTTTGAAATGGCAAATGAGGAACTGAGTCAGGCTACTGAAGAAGAGAAACGAATTCAGCATTTGCTTCTCAAGTCTTTACTTCCAAAAGATGATGCTGATGAGAGGGACTGCATTCTGGAAGTGAGAGCAGGTAAATACCCTTGGAGATTAGTATCAAAAGTTGAGCTCTATTTTCTGTTTATCCTCTTGTTTCTATTATCAAGTATTCCTTTTCTTGTTCCTTTTTAATTTGATTTTTACAGTTCTGAATTTGACAAAGTTTTGGATCAGGAACTGGAGGGGAAGAAGCTTCTCTGTTTGCAATAGACGTATTCAAAATGTAAGACTCTGAACACTTTTAGCTGCATCGCCATACACGGATTATATTATGAGAGTCTTATTTTGAAAACGGTGATCTTGTATAAACTATAACAGGTATGAGAGATATTCACAGAAGAAAGGTTGGAAATTTGAAGTGGTTGAAATTACGGAGTCTGATCTGAGGGGATACAAGGTTTACTTTCATTGCTTGTTAAATACTATTTTGCTAGTTTCCGATTTGCCATCTCTTAAACTGTTGTTTCTGATTGTTCATCACTGACAATAGATTATATTTGAAGCCCTACAAGTTGATGCAGAGCTAATTTTTGTGATTGTTTTCTTATTTGTAAACTTTTTGATCTCCCATTCAGGAAGCTAGTGCAGCAATTTCAGGGGTTGGTGTTTTTGGGAAACTTAAATTTGAGAGTGGAATTCACAGAGTGCAGGTATTTTTCTGCTCATTATCTCAAGCATGCGTCATTTGTGGAAGATATATCTGTTTAAAATCATATATTATTCTTGTGGCAGCGAATTCCTGTCACTGAGAAGTCTGGCCGTATCCATACTAGTGCAGTCTCTATTGCTATTCTTCCCCAAGCTGATGAGGTGTTTTTCATTACATTCTAAAGTCATTAGATACACCATTTGGAATGTTTGAATTAATGTTTTGGGGCATTTTGTTTATCTTAAAGAGTTATCTTTGGGAGAGGTGCTAAATTTAATCATGAGAGTTTATTTTCTGCCATGAAACTGTGACATTCTAAGATTCACAAAAAGTCCAATTAGGACAACAAATAAAGGGCATGAAGAGCCATTTCCCTGGCAGTGACACAGTTTATTTGGAGCTTCTGCAGGTAGATGTTCAATTGAGGAATGAAGATTTGAGAATTGACACGTATAGATCCGGTGGTTCAGGTGGTCAGCATGCAAATACTACTAATAGTGCTGTTCGAATAACACATCTCCCAACTGGGATAACGGTATCCATACAAGATGAACGATCACAGCATATGGTAAATTTACAATAGTTTCTGTCATTTTGCTTTCCAAGTGATTCGTATCTTTAGATTGGAATTATCCTCTGAATTTCAAATATCTCACGTGCTATACACAAGGATTGCGAAGTGGTAGTATAAGTGTTACCCGATTTTAACAGTACTTTTTGTTGTAACTAGCTGTAAATGATGTAATCGCAGATTATAAGGGTGTGTTGTTGAAGCACTGTGATGTACAAAAGCTGGATAACTTTGGCCACATAAGTCATGTATTGTTGGATATTGCATCTGACTTGCACGCAGGGTTGCATTTCTTTTCTTAAACTGATGTATGACAGGCATGTGAATCGAAAACTATAAGATATAAAAATATTTGACAACGAGTCAGCTTGATAAAAGATAAGAATCTATTAGAAAATTATTTTTTCTTTTTTCTGGTTGTAGCGATGTGGCTTACATACCCCGGTGACTCAATTATTCATTATCACTTTGCATGATGTTGTTATGGCAAGATTAGCAATATGACAGGCATATGATGGTTGATTCACTTGTGCTAGTTTTTGTTCTGATTGTTTTAGAACAAGGCAAAAGCCCTGAAAGTGCTATGTGCAAGGCTATACGAAATTGAAAGGTCAAGACTACAAATGAGTCGATCAAAACTTCGGTCAGATCAGGTAAAACAATGTTTAAGATGACTTGTGTCAAGTCAAGAGCTACCATGCTGTCTTTATTCTCAGAATGACTCATGTAACTTGTCATTTTGATAGATTGGTAGTGGAGACAGATCTGAACGCATCAGAACATACAATTTTCCTCAAGGTCGTGTAACCGATCATCGTATCGGTATAACTCATCATGCAATAGATGACATGATGCAAGGAGAGAGCCTGGACGTATTCATTGATGCTCTTCTTCTGCAGCAGGAAATGGACGCGATTGCATCATTCAGTACACTTGACTGAACTTTTTCATTCTACTCCTGGCCTGTTTTGAGTGCCTAGCAGTGGTAGATGTTTTTACTTATTACTGCCTTTCTTTGAATAAAAACCTGGTATAAGCTGTCATGTTTTTCTTGCCGTACACCTTGTAGGCTACCCGAAATCAATTCCAGATTGCGATGTCAAACGCAATACACAGCTGGTTGACAGAAATTTTACTATTGTTTTTCTTGCCGTACACCTTGTTGGCTTCTGAAATCTGTTCCAGATTGCAATGTTAGACCCAATAAACAGCTGTTGACAGAAATGTTGTTGTACCTTGAGGCCTTGGTAGTAGGAGAAGTTTTTGTAACATTGTTATGCAGCAGAATTTGAGATGTACAGCAATAATTTTGAGTTTGACCCCACACCGTCACATAATCAAAAGGTATGTGGATGAGCCACCGCACTTAATTGGATAGCGAAAGTCATGAATTTACTCCGACCCCAACCAGTACGAAGAAAGCTAAATGTCTAATCATGAAAGAAAATAACCCAGAGGACTAGATGTCATCATTGTACGAATAACATTATTAAAACAAAACATCTCTCTCTATCTTTCTTTCACCAAGCAATAATAGAATACCATATTTTGCTTGTGCGAAATGAATAATATATATATATATATATATAGATTCTAAATAATCATTTTCAAATATTTATAAGGTCGTAATATGGTTTCTCGTCCATACAAAGACGATGAAAATCTTGTAAGGCGATGAGCACTGCCTGAAGATGTAGAGCAAATCCTGGGGGGTCCAGAATTGTCCGGACTGAAGGAGACAGGTGAACCAATCTAACTGGACCAACCCCTACCTTCGACACAAGATGGATGAAAAAGCGGGTTTGGCTTAGTTTCCGTCAACATAAGATAATACAAATAGAGAAAAAGGTGAAAGCTTTTTCCGGTTTCCTTTATGTGAGCATTTTGGTTCAACAAAAATTGCACCCAAGTCCTCTTCAAATATAAAAGGTCTACGAAAATGACCAGTCGCGAAATGGGATTGCTTGGAAATCGCAAAAAATCATGTATTGGGTAATCCTGCCCGCAAAAGTCTCTTTCTTTACTTGCAAGGTAGAAGTTTGGAAAATGTGAAAGAAATAGAACTGTGGTGATTGGCTTGGGGATGAAATCAGTTGGTTCTTTTCCACTATTGGTTAAAGGAGTTAAAAGATGTATTAAACAAAAGTTTACATGTGACGCCAGTAGTTCCGGATCTAACAACAATTGGAATCCAATGCAAGACTTTGGAAACGATGAGATTCTGGGTCTTTTAAGAGTTGCAACATATGGTTAATGAATTGTTAAGTTTTGTCTCCATCTGATTATTGGTTTCCGTATTTGGAATTGGACCTCAAGGTAAAGAGAGTTATGTTGTAAGTTTCTATGTTCGGTTTATCAGTTGCTTACGCCTATAGATCTAAACTAAGCAACGCCAATTGTCTCTGACACAGCCGCAGGCCGTCTCTCAGAAAGCAAACAAAAAGAGAAGATTTTTGCAGTTCATTAACACACAATCTGACACACTCCCCAAAACTCAGGGGTGTTAGAATCTAGTCAAGGGAATCAAACAAACTGGAGAACGAGATTCGCACACTTCTTCGATGAATATTATAATCTAAATGACCAACCGGGTCACCCTTATTTCCTCCCAAAAGAGTCGTAAGAAAAGTGTTCAAGACTAAAGAAAAGGATTGTTTCCCAGTTTGGTCATTGTTCTTGTTGACATGGGCGATTTTGGTGAAGGGTCTTATGGTTGGAGCTGGGAGGAGAACAAGCAGTTTGAGATGGCTCTTGCTGTGGTTGATGAAGACGACCCGGATCGATGGGGGGTCGTTGCAAGCATGGTTGGAGGCAACAAGAGTGCAGAGGATGTTAGAAAACATTATGTAATTCTTTTGGAGGATTTGCAACGTATTGAGTCTGGCAAATTGGACCATGCACTTGTTGGAGAAGAATCTGAGAGTCTTCTGCAAGTGGACTGCGCACAACCCTGTTCTTGGACCGAAGAAGATCACAAGTATGTGCTAATTTCTCTGGATACGAATTGTAAAGCTTATTATACCTGCTCATTAGCTTGATTTGATTTCTCTTGTCGTTTGTCTCGCCTGTCCTATCATGTTTCCATGAACGTTTTTGGTTAGTATCGGATCATTCCTGCCTAAAGAATGTCACAAAATTTTAGTTCTCTTTGGCCGAAGATACCTTTGTCTTTCACGGCCAATAGCAGGCCCGAGGAAGAAGCGGTAACAATTCTTATGTGTTGTGCAGTGACCTAATTTTATCTTACTATATGTTGGTTCAAAATTCAACTTTTTGGTAGTTTCTATGAACTATCTAGGATCATTCCTCGAATCCATTGTTAATTTCTGTAATTGACTGATAATAACCAAAAGAAAAATTTCCATTTCAAAGCTTTCATCCTGGCAGCATTGTCCTCTGTCTGGTTCTTAGGAGATTTGGGTCTAAAGCTCTACAGCTTTCAGTTTAATCTATTTGTATGCTCTTTATCAAACCCTGTGGATGCTAATTCAACCTCATAGTCAGTCTCTTTCTGGTTTTCTACCGCAATTAATAGGGGTGTTTAGTTTCATTGGTTTGGTTGACCTATCATCAGAGACCGAGTGCCCATATTCATGGATTGTTGCTCCTGTTCTTATCGTTTAATTTCAGAAGTCGCATATGCTCTAGTCTCTTGGATAAAAGAGTGTACATTACCAGCTACTAGGGATTAGTCTAAGTGATAACATGGTAATAACTTTTTCTCATCTACTAGAGTTCAAATTAGGAAGGAAAATCCTTGGCCTAAAAGGACTCTGTTATACCGAAAAAGTAAAAGAGTAGGACATGCTTTTTGCATTACATGGTGGCCTGAAGGTTAAGTCTGAGGATGTTGTAGGACATTAGCATTTCATTTTGATGTCTTGAGATGGATATTTCATGTCAATGGCGTCTTGCTTTGTTCATACTCTTGTGTGGCAATCATAGTTAAATTCCGGATTGATCGTTGATCCTGTGGAAACAGAAATGCTCACAATCAGTTCTTTGATACGAACTTCAACTGTAATACAGGATGCTGTTACAAATGAACATAAGCTGATTGGTGGAGCCAATGGCAAGTTATCAAAGCAGAACTGTTCCCTGTTAAAGGTCCTACCAGGGAAAATGCCGATGATAGGATAGGGCCATAAAATCCAAGCTTTATCAGTAGCTCATGAAGGTAACTTTTTCCTCTGTAAAGTCGAAGTTTTCAAGTGAAATTGAGATAATTGTAACTTGTAAAGCACAAGTTTCCTCCTGCATCTGTTTCAGAATCAGGACTTGAATTTAGGATTGCCATTTTCTCCTCTTTGCTAATTCTGTATTTTGCTTATCTCAGATGTTGCCTCTTTGCTCCACAAATATAGGGTCTAGGAACATGACGCAATTTAGGATCACATCTGTAGTTCTTTAAAGGAAACTTATTCCTTCTGAGAAGTCGAGATGCTTTTCCGTGGGGATGGGGTGGTGGGACCTTAAAAAACGCGACAAAACATTAACATTGGCTACTTTAATTAGTAAGCAGACAGTTGCGTCTAAATGGGGATAACACTACAGTAGACACGCTTGTCCTTCCAGGGCCTTGATTACCACTAGCTATGGGAATCCCCTGTTCTATACCTTGACGCCACTGGAGTCACATCCATACAGAGTTTCAGTTAATATTAGTTGATGGTCTTGTGTTAGAGACTCAAAAGACGAAGCTTGTTTTTTCCTTTTAGGAAACTTGAATCTGATTTAAAAGACACGAGGACCCAGACAAATGCCCTTTCCGTTTTGAGTAGCAGAAGATCAACATAATGGGTAAATAGCATTTTTGTGTCAGCCCAGCACGACAGACCTTGGGCCTTCCCCATCGCTATATCGAACGGGGACAGAAATTAACACCTCAGCCTCAATGATTTTCCTGGATGCCATTTAACTTGATCCTGCTTTTCCAAATGCGTTTACATTTCAGTTCAGGATTGAGCTGCATAATTATCTGCTTCGTATAAGGAAATAGAATAGACCAAAAAAAGACAACACCGCCAAATAATAGAATCTGTTTATTTATCCATAATTGTATTGCACTTTGATATCACTTGTTGGTTAGGGCTCCAAATAAATAACACTCACAAGACATCTAAGATTACTCAACTAGTAACAAACTATTCAAAAAATAAAAATGACTAAAAAATTACAAACTTAAAATTTCAACTTAGAAAATTTTTCATTTTATCATGAAAAATTATTTAGTGCAGAATTAAAATTACGGGACAAATTGACAATACAATCTATTAAATCAAATAACAAGATATAAACAATAAAATTTTCGAGCTCTCTCATTTAGCAACACCTCATAAGATAACTACAACTAATCTATCTCTTTTAGCTTTCTCTAAAACTCTCTTAGAAGAATTGTGCTAACCACCTCGAGAATTGAGTATTATATATTAACACGTGTGTGTGTGTGTGCTCGTGCGTGGGTGCGTGGGTGTATGTGAGAGAGGGTGAGGGTGAGTCTTGGAGCAACTAGTAAAGTTGCTCCTTTGTGATCATAAGGCTATAGGTTTAAGTTACGGAAACAATTTCTTTATAAAAATATAATAAAAAGATTGCGTACATTATGACCATCTCTAGATCTAGCCAAGCGGAGAGCCTTATGCACTGGATATATTGAATTTGTGTGTGTTTGTAAATATATACACACACATAAACATATATTCTAATACTACTCATAAACATATTTTAGAAATCAAACTTTAATAAAACTATTGTTGAACAAAGTTATTTGAACTCTAAAACATTTCTCTTATTGAGTGTTTTTTGTATTATTCAACTACTATCTTCAAATCTTCAAAAGGATAAGATTTATCACATACACTCCTTTTAATCTAATGAGATAGTTAAGACATCCAAAGTTTAGATTTAGTGGAACTAGTCAAGTAAATATCCATAAAATGGGGCTAGAATCATAACAATCTTCTCCTTCAACCCATTTTGGAGCATTTTGGAGGAGAAATATGGCACCCCAAAAAATTCACTTAAATGTCATCCTGATGAGCTTACTATAAAACACAAGCTTACTCCCGAGAACCATCTTCCTTAGCTTGTTGGCGTTATTCTTGTACCACTTCTTAGCAGCATATTTGAGTCCCTAAAATTTCTTCTTCAACTTCTACGCCAACAATCTTTTCTTTTGACTTTGAGTGATTGAACTTCTTAAAGATTCTCTAGATCCTCTTTGATAGTGACTAGGAGATATTCTGAACTAGGATATCTCATTGAAGACTTCTTCTCTCTAATTGGACATCTTTTAACATTTGAACGGGTTGTTTCCCTTGCTTATAATGCTTATGGTCCTCTTTCAGATCAACCACATGATGTGTCTTATGTGACTCATCACTATTATATCGCCCCTGATCATTATTATCCTGTGCTAGCTCATATTCGCCTTCTTCACTTATAGGCTGATCATCAAAAGTTGAAACAAGGATAAAATTCACAGTATTGAATGATGAATTGTTGGATGTAATCTTGTCTTCATTAATGAGATTTGCATCTAATTCATGTTCATAGAAAATGAAGTCCTTACTTCTAACAACCTTTCATTTTTCAAGTTATAGAAACTATAGCCAAACTTCTCATCCAACAAATATATAAAGGGCAATCTTTGAATCTAATTTTGATATTTACTCTTTTAGCAAGTGTTATAAAACCTAGCATTTGAACAACCATCAAGTATGAATATGTTAGATCCTTTCCTTTTCACACTGTCTTGAGAATGTCAATCTCTAAAGGGACTATAAGAGTTCTGTTAATCACATCTACAGTGGTTTTGATTGCCTTAACCTAAAAAGACTTCGGTAGTTTTGACATTCAAAGCACACACTGAACCTTCTTCATAATGGTTATATTCATCCTTTCGATAACACCATTGTGTTATCGAGTACCAGGTTCCATCTTCTGATGTCTTATGTCATGTCTACACAATTATCTTTCAAACTCGTTGGAGGTATACCTGCCTTTATTGTCGGTTCGGAGACACTATAGCTTCCTCTCTATCTCCCTTTCCATTATGGCATAAAATCTTCAAAAGGTTTCTAGCACCTTAATTTTTGTTTTCAATAAGAAACCCAAGTCTTGCTTGTAACATCATTAATAAACGTAACAAAGTACTTATTATCACCCAAAGACTCTTATCTCTATGGGATCACGTACATTAGAGTGCACTAGCTCTAATTTCACCTTCCTTATAGACTTCTTATAGAAAGACACTCGATGCTACTTTCTAACCACACAATGATAATAAGGGTTGAGAGAAATTTTAGTCTTTGCAAGGATAAGGATTTTTCAGCCAGCAAATTAATCCCTTTCTCATTAACGTGTCCCAATCTCTATCGTCACAAATCCGGTGAAGTATTTTCTTGAATGGCATGCAATTCTCTAGTATACACCTTCAAGTGTGTCTTATATAGAGTGTAGTAAAACTCACCATAAGCAACTGTCAATGCTCTTTTAGACAACTTCCACTTGCAATCACCAAAGGTGTGTTGGTACCCTTCTTGGTCAAGCATATCCGCAGATAACAAATAGAGCTATAAGTCCAGAATATGTTGTACATCTCTCAAGGTCAATATACACCCAATCTCGGTTTAAACTCAAACATCTCCTATGATGCTAGCAAATGATTGCCCACCTTCACGCTTCCAAAATGACTACTCCTATAATTGGTGAAATACTCTCTCCTTGGAACACAATAATAAAATGCCCTTGTAACTACACGTCACTCCAAATCTGAGTGACTAATATGGAGTTATTCACTAGTCACAAAAATCGTTATTCACTAGTCACAAAAATCAATGCAATTTATCTTCTATGCTTGATGTCACTACTCATTATTATTATTGTCTTCATCCTTCCGGTTGTCTTGTTTTTTATGGTCTTTCTTCCACTTACAACAGAACTTCTTTATGTGATCAGGTTAGGTGCAATAGTGATACACCTTAGTCTCGTTGCTAACTCTCAACTTCGACCTGCTATTCGACTTGCCTTGTCCTTTGGGACCTCTGCTCTTGCTTCTTCTTCTATTTTTTACCATATGAGCCTACATGTTGTGGACACCGAATTCTTCCTCCTGGTCTCTTCATTAAACATGATCTCTTTTATCACAACTAAAGATAGCATAGCATCAGGAGCAGAGTTGATGATAGTCATAACTAAATTTTCCTAATTATTAGACAAAGAACTCAATAGGAACAAAGCTTGTAATTTATCATCAAGGGCAATCTTCATTGTAATCAACTTGTTAATGGTGTCTTTAAAATTGTTGAGATGCTCTGAAACTGGACTTCAACTTCATGTAAGCTTTTTAATCAAAGAGACCTTGTTGTGAGCGGTCTGCCTCTCATAAAGACCCTTAAACTTCTTTCACAGCTCGAAAGGGTTTGTCTCTTGGGATACGTGGTTGAATATGCTGATATCAATCCACTGTCTAATGGTTCCTAAAGTATTCTGATTGGTATTCTCCCATTCTTTATCTGTCATC
>JANKYF010000004.1:10550682-10561535 GCA_029829435.1 Erythroxylum hondense | reverse complement strand
TGTAAAAGCAACAAAACCTTGAGGTTGGGTGTTCGATTCCCACCAAAGAGGACAATACTGATTTGTGTTGGATGCCGTGGTATAACCCGCAAACACACGCTGGGTGCGAAATGCTAGCCCAGGTGTGAGGTCCAACACTTAATGTAGCTTACACACGCACATGAATAGTAAATTTGGCATATAAAAATGATTGTACATACATTCATTGACATTTTCAGGTATAATTGTTTGTAAATGTGATTTTATTAGCAATTGTGGTTTGATTGTATTGAAAATTTGATTTGGAGATTATAATGATTGATTTCGAATTTTTGGGAACATTTCTAAAATTTCAGGATATTTTGGGATTAGGAAAATTGCCAAGTGGCAAAATGATTGTTAAATAGTAGTATAAATAAGAGTTAAATGGGAATGAAAATTTTTATATGTGACATTAAGATTTAATGACATATATATCATTAAAAATTGGGAGACAATCGGAGTAGAAATTGGAGACAAAATGAATTAGTTATTAAAGTGGACCAAAGGGAACCATGGGGAGGTGTGTCACTTGCCTTGCCACATCTCACCCATGATTTTTTTTCATCTTGCAAGCCTTAATTTTGTCTTTCATTTTGGACAAAACATGTTTTGTCCTTCTCTCTCTACATTTGTTCTTCATCTTCTCCATCTACCACACTCTCCTCTCTCAAGCATTAATGTTGACTTTTCATTGGATGAATGAAAATATTTGGGTACAGGAAAAATTGAGTTATGATAGCAAAAGATCTGCTTTCCAAAGAAACAGGTTCAGAAGTAATTGGGTAGAAAGTTCACTCTTCTGTTACCCGAGGTCCCGTGAAGCTCCCTCCTTTCATTGATCTTGAGAAGGTAAATTTGGTAAAGTAAGATGTGCTCATCCACATGATAGGACAGTTTCATGGAGGATATTTGCATTATATGACCAATCCATAGGAAGATGTTATTACCTTTTACGTTTAGTATAGTTTGCTCAAATCTCTGTACATCAGAGGAAACACCTGAGAATCCTTCAATAATATCATTGTTTATGCGGTATCATGTTATAGTAGAAAACTTACGATGTTATGCTTTCAGCTTTCAGCCTCAAAACTCATTAATCATTGATCTATGAGAAGAAAATTGGATTACACAATGCTGACTCTAGGACTAGATCGCCTGCCCTTGCGGGCTTCTTGGCAAGTTCCATCCTCTGTATTTCAATCTCGCTGACTATTGATTCATTTTCTCAACTTTGAACATAGCTGAGGAAGTAGAAGACAGAAAAGTATTTAACTTTGAACTAAGTTAGGATAACATCGAAATCACTAACTGTCCACTCTGCTTCTTCACTCTTGTTGCTAATGAAAATTTCGGTACCCGTATCAATGGATGTCCAAATTCTTTGAGCAGGAGCGCTACCTGGATCCTGTAAGAGAAGAAACAATTGAGGTATAGGTATCCATCGTACCCAGATTTACAACTCCTTTTATAAGAGGCTTGTTAAATTAACTAACCTGATAGAAATATAGCCTACTAGATAGCTCCCCAACATCCAGCTCCCAGGTTCTGGCATCACCTACCCAACCATCGCCTTGTTTGGTCGGATATCCATATTCAGACCAGATAGGATGAGGCAGCAACTGAACTAGCTCTTGTGCCTGAGGATTGCTGTAAGGATCGCAAGTACTAACAGGTTGCTCTAAAAACTGAGCATTCCCTGGAGCACAATAGTAGTGATACGCTCCATATGGGAAGTGGGCTGTATCATTTCTGTAAATTTTTATATTGTTTGGAGTAATGTGGTATGGTGGGCAGTTCCCTAAACTTGTAGCACTGCACCAAGCTGGAGTTTCAGGATTAATGATCATCTCGCTGTATCTGGTTACATCAGTAAGCACATCTCCATCACAAGAAGCACCATTGTTCTTCCAGCAGCTTCCAATATCTATCAAATAAAACTGGCTCTTGGGACCTCCCCCTTTTTTGATATCCAAAGTCAGTCTAACCTTGAAATTAGGTGATTCCGGAAGCTGAAAGACCATTAATGAGTGGCTGTTATTAAGCAGGAATAGTAAAATACGGGGAAAGCACTCTAATGGCTCAAGATTTATCCAGGGCGATATGCAAATTGACGTCACATACATTGTGTAGTGAATATACATTAAATGATGATCAGCACAAACATTTAAAATATATCCACGCATAGACCAAGTACTTTTATACACAGACATTTTCCAAGAATTGGAATAAGAAAAGTAGCAGGTTCACTAGTCTTAATCTGAATAGGAACTGATCTGGCTTTCAGTTTTTGATTTATGGAAGAAAAGTACTAAATGGTGGTCAAAAGTCTGATATATCCTTCAAAGTTTCTCGCAGGATAGTTGAGCAGAGCCTAACTGGAGCTTCAATGTAAAATATAACCATTGGTTTGTATTCAAATGGAAAACGGCAAAGATGACTTATCAAATAAAAAACAAACAAGGCGGAGGGAGCGATGATGAACTATTTCTTTTTTCTTATTCAGAACGGGGATTTGTTCAAGGATAATGCAATAATCTCCTGGACGTAGTCCCCATTTCATATTACTCTGCCTCAACTGATACCTTACTCCAGAAAAAAGAATAATTATTAATTAGCTACCCAATCACTTACTTGCCTTGAGCTCTCAAACATCATTGAGTCTCATTAAGACAAAGAAAAGAAGGCCTGCATATTACTCCTTCTCAATTAGAAGATCTGTTGCAGTTAAGAGTATAGAACAAAAAAAAAGAGGCAGACAAATGCTGCCAGATTGGCTAGAATAGGTAAAGAAACGAAATAATTTGGAATTGATTCGAAAAGCTAGCATTAAAAATATTTTCTACTAACGATTTTGAGCATTCCTCTTGTATCGTAGTGATACCCTCCAGAGAAACCTTTGGTTGCGTCAGCTCTGAGGTACAGCATTAACCATGGATACTTCTTCGAAGTCTTGAGCTTGTGGTTAAAGATCCAACTCCCCTTACCAACTCTTTTCACCCAAGCTACCTCATAGAAAGATATTCCACCCAAAACTCTTCCAATATCAGCTCCCAAATCATAAGTACCATTGAAGCTTCCCATTAATATGTCACCACCTAAAAGCTCTGTTGGATGATGATAGAGTAAAGGTTGATTCATACACCCATCTCCAAAGCAAGGAAACCTATTTGGGGTAAATGGTGGAACTTTTTTCCCATTTTGAGGACACAAACCAGACATTGAATCATAGTTGCCATTTTTAAGCATAACCATCCAAAATTGCCATGGTTTTGGCTCATCAGCAACCTCACATAAAGAACCCAAATATTGCTCCTTCTGCACTGCATAAAGGTCTGGATTGTTTAAAGCATTTGGTTCCAAACCTGGGAATTCTTTGCCTACACCAAGCTTATTATCAGCTTCTGTTACCTTGTGTTTCACCACAGGACCTATGCCACAATAAGAAACATTTTAAGCACAAAGAACTATCTTTCAACAAAGATAAGCATACCAAATGAAAGAAAAGGGGCATACATTTAGACCATTGTACCAAACCAATGTCAGATAAGTATCAAGTTCGTTGAACAGCAATCAAGATAATGAGTCAGATGTAGGAGAAGGACTGAAAAGAACGAAAATTGAAAAGGAAAGACCCACTCTTTAACAGTCTATCTTGCTTTCTTCTATGGTGGTTGTGCTTACTTGATAGATCAAAGCAATCTGCAGCTCTCGGGCTACCCATGGCAGGAGCTTCTTTACCAACTTCATTGCAGAAGTTCCAAGCTTCAAAGCCCACTCTCAAACCATCTCTTCTCATGCCAGGGTCTCCGACTGCTGAAGTATATTGCTTCCCGCGAGCTACAGAGGCACACAAAATGATCACATTTACAAACAGAAACACGGCATGCTTCAATTGGATATCCATTGTGACTCACAAAGGTAACTCTGTTTTTCAGTGCTCCGTAAACAAAACTGGGAAGCGGCTACTTATAACTTCATTAGCAGAGGTGAGATTCATGGGATAGGTTTTAACCTCAGCCGGTTGTTTTAACCTTTTTCTCAAGTTTATAATTATTAACAAAAAGACCAAAGATTCATAAGAGCGTAAAGTGCCTTTCAAGTCCCGTGTGAGAAAGAAACCAAAGTGATATACTAACCGATATTTGAGTTAATCCAATGCCTTGTTGTTTTCTTCTTTTTTCTGGCTCTTGGGAAACTTCAGTTACAGTCCCGCCCGTGGCTGTAAAGTGCCAAAGGGTAGCAAAGGAAATAGGCGTTCACCTGCTTTTTTCACAGCTGTAGTTGTTTGGTTGTGTGTTTGACTTCCACTTAAAGTTACAATCTATTTGGTGAGTTTAAGGGACCACACAGTAGTTGGTTACCAGTGTAAATATTATAATGGACACTTTGGTCAAAAAGTGAAACAAAAGAACCGCCTGTTGTCTACTTTATCCCTTGTAGCTAATCTTGAGGTGAAATAAGAATTCCTTTGATTAAGCCTCTGTTTGGATTGAAAGAAAGTAAGGGAAAAGAAAGAAAGATAATTGTATTTATCTTGATTTTTATTGTTTGGACAAAAATAAGACAAGAGAAAGGAAGAGAATGGAGGAGAAATTTGGTCCAAATACATTTCCCACCAAATTGGTAAGAAACGAAAGGAAATGGAAGATAAGGAGGAGAAATGACATTCTCAATCACAATTTACTTTTATAACACAATAATAATCAAAGGTATAAAGGTCTTAAAAATTTTTCTTCCATTCAATTCCCTCCTTTGATAAATTAAGGAAACAAACAAGAGAAAGGAAACCATATTTCTCATCTATTCTTTTCTCCTCATTTCTCTTCAATTTTTTTTTTCCTTTCCTTTATATAACTAAGGATCCAAACAAAAGCTAAGGGAACTTATGTCATCAGTGCATTATGAGTTGTAATGCTTAGTTCTCTATATCTCACATCAACCACTGAACCACATTTTGTTACGAGTCTCAAAAGATTATTCGTTTAAGAAAAACTACTCCGACATTAAATATAAATCCAGAATAAAAAAGGTGTAATGCATTTTGAAAAATAGCAACTGCCGAGTTTATATAAATTAAGAAGCAGAACAAATAAAGTAATTGGCAATAACGTCTACTCAACGAAACCTCAACGACCTATTTTCGCTCTTTTACATTACATGTAAAAACAAAAACGCTGTCTTTCCCACCCATCACACACAACTGAACTGGCATCCACAACACGCCCCGAGAGTGGCGGAGCAGCGAAGCTCCGACAAATTGCTGTCCCTTGTCTCCACATCAGCTTGGTTCACACGTTTCTCTTTTTGAGTTTCGTCGTTTATTTTGATTGATTGTGCTTGTGTTTACCTTTGATGAAGATAGCTCTTAAAGCAGTAGAAGCTGAGTAGCTGACTCATGGCCAACAATCAATCAACATGATCCTTTTTTTTTTTTTTTTTCCGTAGCTCTAAAGAATCTACTCTACTTTTATAGTGTGGATTGTGGAACAAAAGTCAAAACGAAAGGACCGACGAAAATGAAAATTGGTGGAATGTTCCCGGTTCTACATAATGAGTTGGGTCTTGAAAACAATGGGCATTTGGCAAATTGACTTATTTGATTCCGGGGACACAATAATAATGTTTAGGTTGTGGATATTATGACTATGACCCAATGATTAGTGTTTGAATCAATTCAAGAGAAGAGAAAACAATAAATGATGCTTCCCATCAGCCTAAGGTATTTTTCACATCAAATCTTTAGTACCTTATAATCTGTACCAACCCTGTGTCAAGCCATCCTAACCCTCTATTTATGTGAACCCACATAAATAAAAGATTGGAATGACTTAACACAAGGTTGGTACATATTATAAAGTACAGAGGATCACATCCCCGTATTTTATGGGCCATGCAAGAACCACAATGTTATGGAACTAGTGGAGCGGAGGTGTCTGTTTGCTTAATCCATTTTCAATCATTGTAACTTTGGGTTAGTGCTTAAATACGGGTGTTAATGGTGCAGGTAGCGTCTTGGGTAGTTGCTATCACAAGCCAAGCCAAGGGAGGCTCCAAATTTCAACATAAATCTCATTCTTGCTTTATTCAATTCAGCAACTAGAGGGATACAGTCGGTAGAAAATATCTGTTTTCGGTAATAACTATTTTAGTTTTCTGTTATTAAATCTTAATTTATTAAAATAAATAAAAGATACCCTTTGACGTCAACTGCTCAACCCCTGAATGGGTCCTCCAAGACATACAATACAATTCCAGACCCCTATCAACGACTTGTTGGGGATGCCAATCAACATAAATTGATATAGCAAATTAAATAATTTAACGAAATTATTAAATTTCCCTAACATAATACTTCTTAATATTTAGAAACAACGGCAGATTCAAACCTAAGAGTTCTTATTTTAGGAAAACTCTGCAAACATTATTATATTGGAGTGTTTGAGAGAGACACCCAACCGAACCGCCCAGGGTTGTTTTATCTTTTGTACTTTTGCCCTTTTGGGTTCCCACTTCCTAAGCCCAATCAGGGACTACAAAACAGTGAGTAATTAAAACCTCGTTCATGTCGTGGCCCAATACTACATTACGGTCCATTTAATCCCAAGCTTGCCTAACTCTAGGCCCCCATACGATTTCAAAATTTGTGGATTCTTACCACCTCTGAATTTATCTTACATAGACAGCCTTCACTTTTGACATTCTAGTCTAGACTATCCCGTTTTGCTTTACAGTTCTTTACATAACGAGCCTTCCGTGACGTGTTTTGCCAGTGGTCGTCTTAATTTGTATACATAAAACGCAACATTTCGGGCTGAAGAAAAGCAATTGCGGCCCCGTGGCCTTGGATTTTGGCTTTCCCCCACTATACAGTAAATGATTGGATAAGGGAGGGAGACGCGTGGGATGTCACAAGCGATTCTCCAAAAGATCAGGCAGTGTTATCTTCCCCAAGTTGTTAGGATCAAGCTTGCTGAATTGTGAGCATATCTCCCTTATGTCTTTCTCCCCTATCTTCCCCATTTCCTTCAGCTTATAGATCACGTATTCTGATTTACTGCCAGACAAGAAAAGAAGATCAGATATTCAATGTCTGTAACAAAAAACATTATGATAAAGCTACTATTACTTTTGCTCCGATATGACGTTCGGCAAAGTGATCAAACTTAGTTGGAACTGGGAAGATGAATTTAGCTGTCGAAAAGATGCTACTACTTACCAAGGCTAACAAATTGTTGAAATATCAATTGAGAAAAAAGGCTAAACATACCTTATGAAACCATGGTTATTGACATCTGCAGCGAGTAAATCCTCAACAGTAATGTCCCTGTGTAGCACCCAGTTAGTAATCCTCCTGTGTCGCTTGTCAATCCTGGCCTCAGCCAAGTAGAGAAACGCTCTTGCAACTGCTAGTGTGGAAACCAATAACCAAACTGCCGCAAACAACCTCCCTTGCAACGTTTTGAACGCCCGATCTCCATACCCAACTGTTGTAACCGACATAACCGCCAAATAAACAGCATCAATCCAATCCAGTTTCTCCACAAAGTAAAGCACCAAACTTCCCATTCCAATGCACAAGACCACCACTCCAAGAGCCAACCCAACCTTCAATCTTATCCTCATCCTCCCTTTTGCCACATCAACTATGTAATTCTTAGCTGAAAATCCATTTTGCTCTTTACCCATTTGAATCCCAGTTAGTATCATGCTTTCTTGCAAATCAAGCACGTAATTGACAACCCCACTAAGCAATATGTCTATGAACCCAAACCCCACCAACACAAAAAAGCAAGAAAAGATTTTGGTGCCCGGTGTTACAGGAGCTATGTCCCCGTATCCAATAGTACACATAGTCACTATACAAAAATAAAGCGCATCCACGACGGGATGAGTCTCTACACCAGAAAATTTCTCCCTGTTTAACGAGTATACACCAACGCCAAAAAGCAGATATATCAACAGCATAATAAAGGACTGTCCAATGATGGAGCTGGACTCAGATTGCGGCTTGGGCGCTTGCGAAGTTTGTTGCTTCAAGTCTCGCATTACCACCATCGCCGGGGCGGTTCTGGACCGGTGAAGTGAACCGGGTTTTTTGTGAGGAGGGGCGTGCGGAGCAGGTGTAGAAGTCGTCTGAGGTTCTGGGTGTTCTTGGATCTCAGGAAAGAGAAGTGGGGAAGATAGAGATTGTGGGAGAGTGGTGAAAGAGAGATCATGGTGTTGAAGGATTGGCCGGAGCTGTGATTGAGGCCTTGTTTGGGGGGCGAGAAAAGGATCGTTTTCCATCTCACTCTCTCCTCCTCGTGTTTTCTCAGGTAAGAGTTAAGAGTTTCAGCCTCTAGTGGTTGGCGATGGTCGAAGGAAAAGTCAAACCGGGAGCGGGACCCACTTATATTTATGACAGCAATGTTTTACGTATAGGCAACAATTTGTTTGTACAGACGAGGAAAGATAATAGTTGTAAAGATTTCTAGCAAGGCGAGCCGCCGTTGCGGGTGCGAATAGGTGACGGTTGCGGCGGTTAATCGGTGCGGTTGTTGCAAGAAGCAAAGCAATGAGCATTGGTCCAATTAAACGATGAAATTGAATGTCTTTAATCTGTAGTGTATCTTAAATTTCTTAAACTGGAAACATTATTATATTCTATCGGTCTTTATGTTGTTAATATTTAAAGCCAACAGGAAAGTAACAATAGAAGAATTAGGACTTTTTGTCTTATATCAGCAGGAATAGCCACATAGCACTTATGATGTTGATGAAAAGGTACTGATTAAAGGTTCCGTAATCGTCCGGAAAAAAGGAGAGATTGAGATTGGTGAAATTTTAGTCCACAGAAGCAGCAGAGGGGCTTTCCAATTTTTAAACCGAAAGATTCAGGTTCATAAAAGCTGTTAAATGATGGGTCTCGGCCACCATGTTGATAAGCATGTTGTATTGCAGTAATGTAAATCTAAATTCTCCTACACACACTTGATCCAGTGTTCCTGGTGTTGCTTCAATTCAAACGTAAAATGGTGTGGTTCTAGGACTTTTTGTAACTTTCTAACTATTCATCATTACACCCATGATCATTAACCTTTTAATTGAGAGCTGATATACAAACAATACTATAAAAACAGCTGAGGTGCCCACCTGACCTTCTCATTAGAGGAAAGCGTTCAGTCACCAACTCCAACTGGGTATCAAAAGATTTCAACTTTGCCACTTGTCCTATCATTTTCAACAGTTTTATAATCCACCACTTGCTCTAAGAATCTCCGTCAGGGTTACCTAAATCCAAGTAGATTTCTACACAATGCCGTCCCTTTCTGCCCCTAACCTTACTCGATTGGGTCATACACCATTAAGCGTTAACCCATAAGGTCTATTCAACATGGTAATTACAACGAAGAAACGACATAACGTTTACCTACAAGTTCGAGCATGACGACTTAGAATTTTTCTTTGTATCAAACCAATCAGCTCATGAAAGAATTTTATGACTCAAACTGGTCAAACTTGCTTTGCGTTTGAAGTCGTGGCAGCTACATCAATGTTTGTATATTCCAACTTAAGGTTTTAAATTATTCATCACGGATTGTGTTGTGATTGCAACGGGTTGTGGTAATTGGGAACGATGTAAGTGTAATTATATAAAATATGATTACAATTACAAAAGAATTACAGTAACGATTTAAAACACAATAACAATATTACAGTCACAATTCCGATTGTGAACCTCTGTTTAGAACTACTACAACAAAACTCGAAACTCAAGGTCGTTTTCTTCACAAATGGCCATCAGCTCTTAGACCTTCCGTTGCCTGTAGGATTACTTCTTCTATATGATGATAATAGCTATTGGGAAATCTAGCTGAGATATAATCCTGTGCATGACGAAATAATTATAATTTTTTTATATATTTGATTTTATGAAAGCTAAGATCACTAAATTATATAAAATGATTAACAGTTAAATCATAATAAAACATGAATCTTAATTTATACTTCATTTCGAAACTTGATCCTTCAAATTGCTTTCAAAATTAGTTCATCTCAACCACTGTAGCTACACAAGTATCCAATCTTTAACGGCATCTATAGAATAAGTTAAGAGAATTCTGCAACTGTTGGAGAGAGAGTTAAGCAAGAAGTAGTAGTTCCATAAGATATTAAGCCATTTTATGATAAGTTTTGGACATTACAATAATATATTTAAAATTAAATTCTAATTTCAATTAAATTTTAATTAGAATTACAACTAATTCTAATTAAATACCGAATATGCTTAAATAAGATATAATATTTTATAGTGATCCTTATTTATTAAATATCTCATATTTAATTATAAAGTTTTTCAAACTTTACAATTTTAGTACAACTTGATTAAGATATCTTTACTCTCTTCAACTGGTTCCTTATATGTGACTTATTATGTTTCCAAATTTTTTGCCAATGGATTCAAATTATTAACCCTGTATCATATATATGATTAGATAAATTCAACTTCTTTAATTGATCTTTAATTTTTTAGTTAAACAATCTATTTTCATAGACCAAGATTGGCATATAACAAAACATCATAACTACTCAAATATTTAAGAATGTCAAACTGGCTTCGACTAACCTTTTCATGCAAATTTTTTTTTCGTATAATTCAATCATTTCATTATTCAATGTTCCGATTAGATATAAAGTATAGAATTGATGTCTACTCTATTTTAAATACGATCATATTAATTCTCCACCATTAGTTATATATTCAATTAATGACATTTATAAACTATTTACAAAACATTATTTTACCTTAGTCAAGGATTTCTTGAATAAATACTAATTGAGAATCACTATAA
>JANKYF010000004.1:10345519-10355619 GCA_029829435.1 Erythroxylum hondense | reverse complement strand
TGTTGGCTGCTGTTTTTCTATTGGATTGGCTGTGATTGTTCACACAGGGAAAGGTTTATTGGTTCTGGTTTGTTGCCACTGCGTGACCGACACCTCCTTTCCCAACACCTTCATCAGAGGACACACGCAATTCACAGAACACCCCAGTCGTGAGTCATACATTAAGAAATTAATAAAAACTGTAACACCAAGATGGATTTTTCAATAACATAAAATCAACACATTAATTTCTCCATCCACGTGAGTCTCACAAATCTAAAAGCTCACAGACCCAAAATTTCAGAAATTGTGCAGCCAACAAAACAGAGTAATAGGAGAGTCACACATACATTATCTGCTGATTTCACATACCCATAATCAACCAAACCTGTAGTCAAGATAAACTTCTATCACATCTAAAATATTATTGAAGATAACCTTTTTATTTTTGAATCTAAGTTAAATCAGAATTGTTGTTTAATTACACTAAGTCATGGTCTAGCTATCATCACCCGATTAAATTCAGTGTAAATCTTGAAGCTACATTATCTTATAGGTCCAATTATTTAATAATGTCAAAATTAAATAAAAAGATATATAACATATATCTTAAAAAGTTTAATTTTTAAATTGAAATAATTTTGAAACTATCGACGTAAGATAATTTTTACCTGGAAACTATCCCAAATAAGAAAATTTGGTTTCTGAATGAAGGAATCTAAGCCAAGAGAATTTCCTATTTTCACACTATTTTAAAGTGTTTGATGTTGATAATCATTGGTAGTACTCCTTTATGTCTCCTTCAGTCGCCTGTATGAAATGGTTATCTGAGTGATGGAAAGTAATCCATTTAGGGATTGTGGTTAAGACCAAAGTGTTGGACAATTTTGTCCCTTCTCATAAAATTAGACAATTATTAATTGCATTTTTTTAGTTTTTTTAATAACTTATCGGTTAAGTTATATAATTTGATCTAGATAAAGATAATAAAGTGACCTAATAAATGATCTAAATCAATGGGTCAAAGTCCGTGTAAAAAATGAATCCCAATTAGTATGAAATGGACCTATATCGGTCTTGTGATAGGGAAGTATAGATGTTATATATAAGAGTTAAGGTCTCCTACTGCAGTTGTTGATATATCAATCATAAGTATCAGGATTTTCTAATTTGTTAAAAAAGCTTACGTTTTGAGAAAACCGTAGAAAGACCTTACCCGAGTCTCGATGAGTAGCTCTTGTGAAGATGATAGTAGATTTGTACTTGTTTCAGCTTCAAAAAGCTCGTTTGAAGTTACAGAAACTGAAATAAGGTATTTTCTGTATTTCTTCGTTTCTTGCCCTTTTAAGTTCGATCCGAGATACGTAACTAAGGTATCATTACGTCTTACACAAAGGATCAACAAATGTGAAATGGCAAACCCATGCAATCCCAAACTATCATGCCTCCCTTTTTCTAAGCAAAAATCATAATTTTGTACATTAAAACCTATGAGCTTCTCGATATTGTTTTTGAGTGGCTCAGTTTTTGATACGTATAATATGATGCAATTCCATAACTTATTGGGCTATTTGTTTTAATTACAATTTTTTAAATGAAAAGAAAATTTTATTATAGTTAAAACTATATCTACATGACTCCTTCAAGGCATTAAGCTTATCATCATGTTGACAATATGATCAAACAACTCCTTAAGTCAGGCAGTATAACCAGCTGCTGTAAGATAGTCAACAAAAAGAAACAACTAAAGACACTACTTATACTTCATCTCCATGATATATTGAGTTGGATGTTGCATGCCAAGATACAAATTGGGAAATAAGATGAGCAGGGTAACCCGCTATTGTTGGTATTTGGAAATTTTCTTTCTGATCTTTGCAAGTTTCCTTTTTGGCAGTTTTTGATTGTATACAAAAATCTTCTGTAATATCAGAGACTTGAGCTATATCTAATGGAAAATTACTGTCATCTGTTGCCAACTTCTTTAACTTCATGTATATAAATCCTACTTTGGTCATAATTAAATTGGTTTCATCTTTAGAATCTTGTTTAAAGCTTTATCGAATAAGCATCATGAAAATAGATGCTACATAAAAGATCAAAGCATGTATAAAACATCAAAGCATGTTAAGCCGTAACAAACATGATATTGCTCGTATGTATATAGTACCGAACACATCTTTACAGGCGCAAAAGTACAAGCCTAGTGGAACTTCAAGATGTCCATGTCCGAACAAAAAAGTCAAATACTTTAGAAGTCAATTATCTATCTACACCCCATTTTGAAAAGAATGACCAAAACAGATAAAACAAAATAATGAATTACCAGTTTCGCCGTTGAAAAACGAGGGATATGATTTTCGTCTCTTTGTTTTGCAAAATCTAAAGCATACAAAAAACAAGAAGATATTAGTGCAACTTCCGAGGAGATAGCTTAGTGGAAAAGAGAAAGAGTTTGTTTGACAATGAACAAAAGAGTTCCATGCCTTTGACCAATTTTGGTTTAGTTGGGTTCCCGTTGTTGGTGACCATGCCTTGCAACGCTTGCACTTCACGAAAAGAGAAAATATATTATAAGAATAGTACATGGCTTATTCACTTGAACTTGGCATATTAAAAAGAGGTGAAGACTTGCAAGAGTTGGGGAGGAACTAACTCTATCAATAAAGTCCGAAACTATTAGACAGCCAGCTCTTGCGCCAATACACTGGTTTGAGACTGACGTTTGGGCTAGTTACCTCGTACCAGAAATTCTGTGTTTAACTTTGTAAGTATACGCATACGATATCTTCTAGTTGCTACCTTTTGGCTTTTGCTTCTTTGCGACAAAGGACAACTGCAGCTATGGTGTTCCAATAATTGTCTTGGGTGTGCTTCTCTATTCGGCAGCGCACCATTTTGGGTTTTCGTAGGTGTTGGTGGCCCTTGGATCAGTAGGTCTTACGTGTTTCTGTCAGGAATATGAAAGCAGTTTCAGAGCTCACTCTTCTCTGACCACATCCTGTTTTTCCCTTACCTAGTCTAACGAGGCATTAATGCAACCTTCAATTATTTTGGCTTAGTTCGTAGTAGGTGCAAAGGAAAAAACACTTCTGCCAATCTCCCCCGTCACCTTCTCCGTTCATCTATCTCTCTTATACTCGCGTTGACATTCAGACGTATATCTTTTTTTGTTCGGTTATCCTGAAGAAATACTGTTTTGTTGCTCCCATTCGGGTGGAGACCAGAAGTTGCTTTCCGTATTCTAAAACATCAAACCTTCACAGACATCCAATATTCATGCTACTTACTGCCCAGTTTGGTCCTACCTGTAAGTTGTAACGGATTTCCCATTTTCCACGAAATTACGCAACCGACGGGTTTAACATGCTTTTCTGCTTCATTCTCTGTTGGGGGGGTGGTGTTGGTTTCCTTTATATATTTATGTGTCCTGCTTTTTCAGTTCTTATGTATGTAAATAAACAAGGGACCTTTATGCATTTTTTGGTTACTCTTAATGCCTACTTCAGCTGAAAACGAGGTGGTCAATCACAATCCCCAGTAATAGTTCCGTCTAAGGATGCTTCGTTGGTTAATTTAATATAAAAGATTTATCTTTCTCATATTCTTTCCTGCAAATTTTCTCTGCATATTAATTTTTATACGTTGCATTATACGACGGATTTCAAGTTCTAATTTCGTCAATTATTTGCTTTTGATCGGCTGCAATATTCATGTATATATTTGCAGATTGAAAGAAGCTGACAGCAAAATCAACATCTTGAGTTAGGAGTTATGGATGCAGAGATCGGCACAGGAGGTGTTAAAGATACAAATGATGCCACAGCTTCTCCGGCTATTGACAAGGGCGTTGGCAATGACAGAGACACAGCAGAGGCAGAGAAGAGCGGAGGAGATGAGAAAACGAAAACTGTTCCATTTTATAAGCTCTTCGCATTTGCAAAACCTGTGGACGTCTTGTTGATGATAATTGGTACGGTTGGAGCTGTTGGTAATGGGTTAAGTATGCCTATTATGACAGTCCTATTTGGTCAAATGACTGACTCTTTTGGACAAAATCAGAACAGCAAAGATGTTCTGCACGTAGTTTGCCAGGTACATAATGATTTATTATAAACAAGAACATGCGCTCAAGTTTGAGAATGAAGCATGATCGTAGGAATTTTGAGTCTGTATTCTGCATGTAGTTGGAAACACAAGATGTAACAAATGATGCCATTGATTCGTTGTTATTATTAGGTGTGCCTGAAATTTGTGTACTTGGCCGTTGGGTGCGGTGTAGCATCATTTCTCCGTAAGTAGCAATAACTCAAGACTGAAAATAAACCTTCCAAGCGCTGTTTACTGAGAAACATATATTGTTGGTTGTCAGAGGTGGCTTGTTGGATGATCACTGGAGAAAGGCAGGCTGCAAGAATAAGGGGTTTGTATCTGAAAACGATACTGAGACAAGAAGTTGGTTTCTTTGATAAAGAAACAAACACAGGAGAGGTTGTTAGTAGAATGTCCGGTGACACTGTTCTTATTCAAGAAGCCATGGGTGAGAAGGTACTAAACTGCTGCGAAATTGAATCCAATCAAAGAACTTAGATCCTTTTATTCCTTTGGTAACATTGCCTACTACTTATGCATGCAGGTCGGGAAATTTATACAGCTGGTATCGACTTTTATTGGAGCATTTGTTATAGCATTTATTAAGGGGTGGCTTCTTACACTTGTCATGCTAGCATCTATTCCCTTGATGGTGCTAGCTGGTGCGGGCATGTCCATCATGATATCCAGGACGGCATCTCTTGGACAGAATGCTTATGGAAAAGCAGCAAATGTTGTCGAGCAGACGATTGGCTCAATCAGAACTGTAATATTACTTTACATGTACACCTCTCAGAGAATGGTTTTTGATTAGAAAAGCATACTCATGGAAGTTTGACTCTGATGGCAGGTAGCATCATTTACAGGGGAGAAACAAGCTATCGAGAGTTACAAGAAACATCTTATTACGGCTTATAAGTCTGTCGTTCGTGAAGGTTTTGCTGCTGGATTAGGTCTTGGCACGGTTTTTGCAGTAGCTTTCTGTACTTATTCCTTGTCCATATGGTTTGGAGCAAAGATGATACTGGAAAAGGGGTACTCTGGAGGCGAGGTGTTTAATGTGATTATTGCTGTATTGACTGGATCAATGTACGTATCACTCTGTCTCAACACATAAACATGTATTTACTGATGCAATATCTGATTTCATAGATTGGATTATTTACTGGCTAGCTTCTCATTGACTGTTTAGGTCACTAGGGCAGGCATCCCCCTGCATGACTGCTTTTGCAGCTGGTCAAGCTGCAGCTTATAAGATGTTTGAAACAATCAACAGAAAGCCAGAGATAGATGCTTATGACACAAAAGGAAAGATATTGGAGGATATCCGTGGAGATATAGAGCTGAGGGATGTATATTTTGCTTATCCAGCTAGACCTGATGAACAAATATTTTGTGGATTTTCTCTTTACATCCCAAGTGGCACAACTGCAGCTTTGGTTGGTCAAAGTGGAAGCGGAAAGTCGACTGTCATCAGTCTGATAGAGAGATTTTATGATCCACATACTGGTGAAGTTCTTGTGGATGGCATAAACCTCAAAGAGTTTCAACTTAAGTGGATTAGACAGAAAATTGGTCTTGTTAGCCAGGAACCAGTGTTGTTTACATCTAGTATTAAGGACAATATTGCTTATGGAAAAGAAGGTGCAACCACTGAAGAGATAAAATCAGCCATTGAGCTTGCTAATGCTGCTAAGTTCATTGATAAACTCCCACAGGTGATTTCAGCGGTCTATTTATGTCCATCTTTCTGGGCTTGATTGATGGAACGTGAATTTAAGCTCAATTTGTAATTTTATCTGCAGGGACTGGACACCATGGTTGGTGATCATGGTACTCAACTTTCTGGTGGACAGAAGCAGAGAATCGCAATAGCAAGAGCAATCCTGAAAGATCCACGAATTCTTCTTCTGGATGAAGCAACCAGTGCACTTGATGCGGAATCAGAGAGAGTGGTGCAAGAAGCACTAGATAGGATTATGGTCAATCGAACAACTGTGATCGTGGCTCATCGGCTAAGCACTGTGAGAAATGCTGACATGATTGCTGTCATTCACCGGGGAAAGATAGTAGAAAAAGGTTCCAATGCTAAAACCAATTTAATCACTTTTTCCCAGTAGCGAAGTTTCCTTCACCTTTATCTTCTTCACATTGTTTTTATTCTCTCTTTGTTTTCAATCATTCTGTATAAATTAGTTTGCTTATCGGGATTCATTATCTGAAATTTGTTTTTTAATTGTCCTTGTTCAACATACAGCAAATTTTCTCCATTTTGTATTGGTGAAAAATTTTCCGTTCTAGTTGACAAATGTTTCGAAGGTCTATGGCTTTCATTACTGATCCTAGCTTTACTATTTCAGTAATTTTCATAAATGATATCACAAAAAGAAGGTCAATTTATGACATAGGAACTGGTTTGCTCATTGGTCAGGTTCACACTCTGAATTAATCGAGGATCCTGAAGGAGCATACTCACAGCTCATACGCTTGCAAGAGGTCAACAGAGGTTCAACAGAAGTAGCAGATGAGTACAAAAGGTCGAACAGCAGTGGATCCTTGAGACAGCTGAGTGTAAGAAATTCCATGAGGAGGTCCATAAGTCGGGGATCATCTGTGAGTAGTAGTAAACGATCTTTCACAATCTTCGGTTTGCCTATCAATGGACCTGAAACTTCTGAAGTAGAATCTGAAACTTCAACAGAAGAATATAATCAAAAGGTCACATTGCGTCGCCTAGCATCTCTTAACAAGCCAGAACTTCCAGTGCTTGTAACTGGAACGTTGGTGGCAGTTATCAATGGATTGATCTTTCCCATTTTTGGTACATTGCTTTCCAAAGTGGTTAAAACGTTTTATGAAACACCTCATGAATTGCGAAAGGATTCGAAGTTTTGGGCAATAATGTTCTTGATCCTCTCAATAGTGTCCCTGCTAGTTTGTCCTGCTCAGTCGTACTTATTCGCTGTTGCTGGTGGCAAATTAATCCAACGAATCAGAACTCTTTGTTTCGAAAAGGTGGTTCACATGGAGATTGGTTGGTTCGATGAGCCACAACACTCAAGTGGTGTTATTGGTGCTAGGCTCTCGGCAGATGCAGCCACAGTTCGTGCCTTGGTTGGTGACACATTGGCTCAGTTGGTTCAAAACAGTGCTTCAGCCATAGCTGGTTTAGTCATTGCCTTCACTGCCAGTTGGCAACTGGCATTCATTGTCCTTGCTTTTCTTCCTCTGATAGGCCTCAACGGATACGTTCAACTAAAGTTCTTGCAAGGTTTCAGTGCAGATTGCAAGGTATGATCTTATCACATAATTCTAATTCCATGGTATTGATCTTTCTATTCAAAATTACTGAGGAAGTAATAAACCTCATTAATTGCAGGCAATGTACGAGGAAGCAAGCCAAGTTGCAAATGATGCAGTAGGGAGTATAAGAACTGTTGCCTCCTTCTGCGCCGAAGAGAAAGTGATGGAGCTGTACAAAACGAAATGTGAAGGTCCTATGAAAACAGGAATAAGGCAGGGAATGATAAGCGGAATCGGATTTGGAGTATCTTTCCTGTTACTGTTTTCAGTCTATTCCGCAAGTTTCTATGCAGGAGCTCAACTTGTTCGTCATGGGAAAACAAACTTCTCTGATGTTTTCCAAGTGGGTAAATTTTCCTTATCAATAAAAACGTACATACCTTTTCTCTTACTGGATGCCTACACAATGAGAATCTTTTTATTTATGAATCTAACGTCCGTTATCCATTGTTCAGGTGTTCTTTGCTCTAACTATGACAGCCATTGCAATTTCTCAATCAAGCTCCTTTGCTCCAGATTCTTCCAAAGCAAAGGCTGCTGCGGCCTCTATATTTACCATCCTAGACAGAGACTCAGACATTGATCCTAGTGATGAGTCAGGAAGCAAATTAGATAATGTAAAAGGAGAGATTGAGCTTCGTCATGTAAGCTTTAAGTATCCGTCTAGACCGGAAGTCCAAATTTTCCGAGATCTCAGTTTGGCTATTCGTTCTGGCAAGGTGATCATCTACATCAAGCATTCATTCCTTTATCCCGTCAGAATAAGAAACAACAGATTAATCTATATATTGTAGTCCAATGGAAATTTTTTCGTAAAGTTAATGTGATCCTACTCTTTTCAGACTGTTGCATTGGTCGGCGAAAGTGGAAGTGGAAAATCGACAGTAATTGCTTTGTTACAAAGATTTTACGATCCTGATTCCGGTACTATAAGTCTGGACGGAATCGAAATTCAGAAATTCCAAGTCAAGTGGTTAAGACAACAAATGGGCCTAGTGAGTCAAGAACCTATTTTATTCAATGATACGATCAGAGCCAACATTGCGTATGGAAAAGGCGGAGATGCAACTGAAGCTGAAATTTTAGCTGCATCAGAATTGGCCAATGCCCATCGGTTTATCAGTAGCTTACAACAGGTTAGCCGTTAGCCTGCTGAACTTCATTATATTTTCACCACTCTCATAGATAACTGCGTAGCTTCACTGGAATTGAACGCTTAACTCAGTTGCTGATTATGTCCTACAAAACTAAAACGCAGGGATACGATACAGTAGTCGGAGAGCGAGGAGTCCAACTATCAGGCGGCCAAAAACAAAGAGTAGCCATTGCCAGAGCTATTGTGAAAGATCCAAAAATATTATTGTTAGACGAGGCAACCAGTGCATTGGATGCAGAATCTGAAAGAGTGGTCCAAGATGCCTTAGACCGAGTTATGGTGAACAGAACAACAGTGGTTGTAGCCCATAGATTATCCACTATTAAAAATGCAGATGTTATTGCTGTGGTTAAAAATGGAGTAATTGTAGAGAAAGGAAAGCATGAGGCTTTGATCAAAATCAAGGATGGATTTTATTCCTCCTTGGTGGCACTTCATTTGAGTGCTTCAACTTAACGTGTCACACGTTCCTTTTTTTTTTTTCCTGCTCACAACCTACGCAGAAGCTCCTGTGTTTCCGTTTTCAAACTTGATACGTAAATGCTCACATTCTTCTATTACCCAGTGATGTATCATGTTATGTCACAATCTCTGAAAATGTAAACCAGATGAACAATTTAGTTTCGTTATTGTTTTGCTCACAATGCTTTGATTTTGCCCATCTTCTCGACTTGCCAGATTGGAGTGGACCTGATTTTGCTTTAGTCACAGAGTCTTCGATAATTGCGTCCATTATTCCTATCAAACGCCATAGATGAGCTCATCACCAATCTTAGTTCAGTCTTTTTAAGAATATAGAAATGGAATATGCCAACTGGAGATGACAACCCGCCCACCACCATTAATTTCACGTTTTTGTCCATGTCTTCTGCTTGCCAAAAGCTCCTTAACTTTAGGGGGCCAAGCAATACGCTAGCTGGACTAACAAAAAGAGAAGGGATGGGAACCTTACCTACCAAGAATATCGGGACAGGGTACTTCCAAGACAAGTTAAGACGAATAGGCATTTTCAGGAATTGAATAGTGACTAGCCGAGGAGGAATTCTCCAAATGTGATTAAGGTTGTACATTCAAGTCTTAAAGACTCTTAGCACCTTAAATAAGGCTTGCTTTGTGTTAAGACTTCTTTTATATAAAGAACTTTTATTAAGTTCTGATTTGTTTTGATATATATATAAGATACTGAATTAACTAAACAATTTACCAAAATTCATCTGAAGGCTGACGCAACAAATGCTCTCTTTGAAGTTTGCAGTGTAAATAGTAGAATTAAATTACATGATCTTTTCTAACATTATCGAAAATTGAAGTTTATTATTCCAGATAGGTCACCTCAATACATCATATATAAATAAAAAAAGTCTAAGGACTGTTTAACTCCACATTTATTTTTATTATAATTTTGAGTTGTATTGTCTTCATTTTGGTTTCTATTTTTAAATAAAAATATGTTTATATTAATATATTATATTAATTATTGATAATAATTAATTACTAAATAAAAGTAAGAGATAAATTAATTAAATACTAAGTAAAAGTATGGGATAAATTAATTTTACTTCATAATTTA
>JANKYF010000004.1:10238313-10252114 GCA_029829435.1 Erythroxylum hondense | reverse complement strand
TCTATACAAACAAACTAATTAATTATCTTAAAATCACTTGTTATACTAATACGCACCCAAATATAAAATTGATGAAAATTATTATTTTTATTTGAGGATCTAATAAATTAAAGTTATAGATATTTTTAAATAAACTGAAATCATTTGAGATTGAAGGAAATCTTTATACATAAATATAAATCCAATACAACAACACTCAGGAAAACGTGGGCTTAAAATTTTTTCAGAAGCTTACTTTTAGATTAAGTATTGTCTTCGTAAGAAATTGAGTACTCTTTTGGATTCCAATTGGGCAACTTGAATACGAAATTATACTAATTATCTACTATTTTTAAAAGTTGAGGATTTCATGCTCTGATTCTTTAAATATTTTATCAAGCAATAGAATAGACACAAGTGTTAAGATTTTCTTGCAAAATCTAATATAGAGAGCCAGGACTGCCGACTAATTAATTGGACCATGAGAAACATCAGGTGTACTTTATTATCATGCGAGCAACTTGTGTTATGATCAGTTCAAAACCATCTCAATATGATTTTTCACGAAATTCTTTTATTCTAAAAGAGTCTCTCATTTTAAATTGATCCTTTATTTAATCAAGTAAATATGATTTTGTTCTTAAAATTAATAGTATCTTAACTGGTATGTTCATCAATTCAGTGTTAGCTTAGTTCTGATCAATAAACGAAGTTGAGTTGAGAGACCAAATTATTAGTGGACCTGCATATTTAGAGACTGAATATAGTTGGCAACAGGCACACGAGTAAGAGGGATGGATAGGGAGAAAAGCTTACATGACTTGACAAATATGGAAGATGGCGAGGCAACCACCTCGAAAAGTCATGAAGAAATGGAGAAGAACTCAGGAGAAGATGGAAATTTGGGAGAGCATGAGAAGAGAAGTGGAGAAGATGATAAAACCAGAACAGTTCCCTTTTATAAGCTCTTTGCTTTTGCTGATTTCGTGGACGTCTTGCTGATGATAATTGCCTCAGTTTCGGCTATTGCTAATGGATTGTCTATGCCCATTATGACTATACTATTTGGACAGTTGATTGATGACTTCGGACTAATCCAGAACAAGAATTTACTGCACTTAATTTCCCAGGTATATACCTGCTTGTAGCTAGAAGTAGAAGACGGAAGTCACATATCGTTGTTAGTATTGCAGTAACCTATTGAGGATGATACTTTTTCTTCGCCTGTTTATTTATTCCTTTGTAGATGTGTGTTAAAGCAACGTACCTGGCTTCCGGGAGTGGTCTAGTAGCATTTCTACGTAAGTATAGACTTAAAACCACTACATCAAGTTGAAAAAGAAATACAAATTTTCATGCATTTGTGATCAGGACCATATCTACTTTTGTTTGTTCTTAGAGGTAAGCTGCTAGATGATCACTGGTGAAAGGCAGGCTGCACGAATAAGGAGTTTGTATTTGAAAACTATACTCTGACTGGAAGTTGGTTTCTTTGATAAGGAAACAAATACAGGAGAAATTGTTGGCAGAATGTCCGGTGACACGGTCCGTCCTAATTTCTTGAAGATGCTCCTCTGAGAGTTGAAGATGGCACCTCCTCTACACAACCTGTCGAGCGAGAATGATGGTTGAAGCAAATCATCAAGCACCTTCAGTACTTGTTCACGCAAGCTTCAGTACTTGTTTAAGAAATGGATGTAACTCTCCCTATTGAAATCAAAATGTCAACTTCTGTGTTTGAGACTTTGGAAACACTATCTGTTTTGTGTATATGCTACATCAGCTACTCACTCCTCAGTGAACTAATTTACTTCTGGGAAACTCAACTAAATTGACAAAGCAAGCAGATCAAAAAACTGAATTGAAAATATGTATATTGGTGAGTTTTGTGGTTTTCATTCTCATTCTAATCCTAAGCTAGTTTCAGGATCTTTTGCAAAACAAAATATCATCTAATGCTTCTTTTCCACTTCTACTATTCAACTTCAAAACTTGTTACTGGAAATCAAAATAAAACAAAACATGAAAATTGAAACTTGAATAAAAATGATCTTGTATTGAAGGTTTTCTATTTTTTCGTACATACCCGAAGATGAAGAATGAGGAGCTTTATATTTAGCTCTATCTAATTCGGATACAACTTGAAAACTAAAACTGAAGGACAAAAACTTAAACTGATGAATAAAGCTAAACTAGTACAAACATTTCCTGATTTGGTAAGACACAAAAGCAACTTCATTTGTCTTTAGCATAACTAAAACTAACATTGGTAAAAATTGAAGCTTTAACAACATGAACAGTAAACGATTTTTTCCAACAGCTACTTGATTCTGCAACAACCAATATCCTGACATGCAAATCCGATTGTCAGCCAAGAGATTGAGGTGCTCCAGCTACAAGTGTGTTGTTTAGCTTTAACAAGACTTGATTTCACTAATTAATCTTCTTGGAATCTTGCTTCAGACTTTTGCTATTTTCCTCCTTTGCACTTTTTTGTTCTATTTTTATTCATGCTGCATTTTCTAGATTTTTCATGGTTGCTTTCATTCTCTCTTCTTCTTCCGTTTTGTATTGAATTTCCTTCATCAGAGTTTGATCTCCATTCTTCTAACCTTGATCTTCATTGCTTTGATCCAAGTAGTTTCGAATTATGCCTAGGATCAACATTTCCAATCTCCATTTGCTTTTGTGGTCCTTTAGCTTTCCTTTCAGCTTCCTCTTCTTTCTAACCTTTATTGACATTGCTAACTCCTCCACCATCTTCAACATTTCAGGCTGCACAAGACAATTCAACTCAACAGCTTCTCCTTTGTCTTGTGGAGCCTGCACACCAATCATCCTTTTAAGTGATTCAAATCTCCACCTAGGTAATGCTTTAGTGAACACATCTGCAAGTTGGAAGCTTGATCGACAAAAAAGCCATCTTAATCTCTTTTTCTTCAACCAATTCTCTAACATAATTATACTTCACTCTCATATGCTTAGTTCTCATGTGATCAGAAGGTTTTCGGCCATTGCTATTGCTGCACTTGAGTCACAATATATAGTCACACATTTTCCTTGCAATTCATCAACAACCATTAGAATCTTCTTCAACCATTGTGTTTGCTTAGCTGCCATGTTAACAGCCACATACTCAGCCTCAGTCGTGGATTGAGCTACCACTTTTTACTTCCTTGAACTCCATGCAAAGATACCAATCCCTAAACTACAACAATATTCACTCCTACTCTTGCAATCTTCATTTCTAGCATAGCTTGCATCACTAAACACATACAATTCCACATTTTTCCTTTTTCCATACCATATACTATGATCAATCGAATGTTTTATATATCTCAACACTCTTCTAGCATACAATGCATGATATCTTGAAGGATTATGATTGAAAGTAGCTAATATGTTGACAGCACATGCAATGTCGGGTCTTGATGCACTTAATGTTGGATTCCGTTTCCGAAACCCAATGATCCAACCGGAGCCGTAAAGCGTGAGCAGATTTCCTTGACGAGTTATTTCAATGATCCTCATTAACTGACATCTTACAGGGGTGGCATGCCCACACCAGCCCATCCCCACATCTCAATTTGACTACTTCAAGACAATTGTAGCTCTATGTCTCTAGTTCACTTAAAAATAAGAACCACCTCATTCGGAGCTTTATAGCTTAAGATATGCCTAAGAACTCAAAGTATGTTCATAACCCAGTTATGCTCTTCCAACTGATCCCTCATTTTATTTCCAACAATATTTTTCAATTCAAATCCAAAAGTTACTAATTATTATGGAGAGGAGGAAAAATTCAGTAGGAGTCTGTTGCTTTAAGAATCACCTCATTCGGAGGTCGGATGACAAAGTTATGGCCAAAAGAATCTAATATGTTTATGTCCTTAATAGTTTTGTACCTCCCTTGGTGCAATTTCCATAACTTTTCCTACAGATGTTGGATTGAGTTCGTTCTTAGATCATTTGAAAGAAGACTTCTATATCTACAACTTTCATGAAAACTACAAAGCGAGATTCGGCTTCTAAAGGGATCAGCAATAGGACAGAATATGTCGATACAAACTAAGACGGTCAAACTAAGATGATAAAACTAAGACGGTAAAACTAAGATGATAAAACTAAGACGGTGCAAAAGTCAAACTAAGACGATACAAACTAAGATGATGCATGGCCAAACTAAGATGATGCAAAAGTCAAACTAAGATGATCCAAACTAAGACGATACATGATCAAACTAAGACAATGCAAAAGTCAAATTAAGATGATCCAAACTAAGACGATGCATGGTCAAACTAAGACGATGCAAAAGTCAAACTAAGACGATCCAAACTAAGATGATGCATGGTCAAACTAAGATGATGCAAAAGTCAAACTAAGACGATCTAAACTAAGACGATGCAAACTAACGTCACAACTTATAATGCTCCTATCTCTTAACTCCGATATCCAAAATTTACAAACTTTATATCGTTGGAAAGCTAGAAAGATCATCTACAACTTCCAAGAAGACAATTTTTACCCATTCTACCTAAATCATTCCAGATTTTTCCTTGAATTCAGAACACAATTCTACCCCTATGGAAAACTTGAAATTTGAAATTGACACTACAAGATAATAAACACATCCACAACGGAACTTCTTCAATTCTCAATTCACTTCCAAATCAAAAAAGAAATTTATACAAAGTTTCCATACATAGCTTTAATTACATATCGACATTACATCACAATCTTAACATATTGTAGGACCTCGGCCTCTAGGGCTTCGCGTCCACAGGACCTCGATCTCTCGAGCCTCGCGTCCACTCTCTTGCAGATATTGTCTGCTTTGGGTCTTGGCACGATTTTGTTTTTTGCACAGGACTTCCTAGGAAGTCACCCATCCTGGCACTGCTCTAGCCCTAGCATGTTTAACTTCGGAGTTCGGAGTTCCACGGGAGGCCCAACGTCGAGAGGTGGATACTTAGGGGTATCCCATATCAGCTGGAGAGGAGAACGAAGCATGTCTTATAAGGATGTGGAAACTTCTTCCTTGCAGATGCATTTTTCATGCCCTAACGCACCGGATCCCATCAGAATTCTGAAATTAAATGTGTTATAGCCAGAGTAGTACCAGGATGAGTGACCTTCTGGGAAGTCCTGTGGAGAAACAAAACTGTGAGGGAGCGAGGCCCTAGAGGTCGAGGCCCAAAGTGGATAATATCTACAAGCGGGTGGGTGCGAGGCCCGAGAGGCTGAGGCCCTGTGGACGTGAGGATCGAGAGGCCGAGATCCTACACTTAAATACATTAATGAACCAATCATGTTTCTATAATAGGTTTCATCAAATTGTTCACTTGGTTTTGTTGCCTCCAACTTCAGTTGATGCTCCATTGGTGTTGTCATGCCATTGCTGTCCTTCAAACTGAATTTATCAATCAATTCCTTAGCATACTTCCTTTGATAAATAGAGATGCCATCCTCTCTTTGCTGAATTTCCAAACCCAAGAAGTATCTCATTTCTCCCAAATCAGTCATTTGAAATTCTGATTTCATTGAATCCTTGAACTCACTCACAAGCTTATCTTCAGTCCCTATAAGCAACAAATCATCAACATACAAGGAGCATATCAATTTCCATTCGGTATAGGTCTTAACATATAATGTTGCTTCACTTTTGCTTCTTTTAAAGCCATTTTGCATCAAGTAGTTGTTGATTCTTGAATACCAAGCTCTTGGAGCTTGTTTCAAGCCATACAATGCCTTAATCAACTTATACACCTTATGCTCTTGCCCTTCCTTCACATAACCTTCAGGTTGCTTCAAGTAAACTTCCTTTCATTCAAGAAAGAACTCTTGACATCCATTTGATGCACTTTCCACCCATTGTTTGCTGCTAGTGCCAACAACATCCTCATCGTGTCTAATCTTGCAATTGGAGCATAGGTTTCTGTATAGTCTACCCCATACTCTTGCTTATATCCTCTCATAACTAGCCTTGCCTTGTATTTGTTGATTGAGGCATCTGGATTTAACTTCTCTTTGAATATCCACTTCGAATCCACAACTTTGGTTTCTGGACTTGGTAAATCTACTAACAGCCAAGTTCTATTTTCTTCAATTGCCTTCATTTCTTCATCCATAGAGCTCTTCCATACTCCTTGCTTCATTGCTTGTTTGAATGTTTTCGGCTCTGAACCTACTAGCAAGGCAGATTCAACAATTGACAATGCTTCATCAGTTTCTTCTTCATCTGCTACTCTGTACCTGAAATAAAAAATGGGGTTAGTTTCTCTATAAATTGATGCCAAGTCCCTTGTTTTGTGAGCACTGTTTGAGCTTGGTGAGCCTTCTTGAGAATCCGAGCTCACTCTTCCACTTTTAGGACTTAACAGATGCTCCTCCTGAGCTTCATCGCTGTCAATACCATCTGGACTAGGTGGATCCGAGTGAGGTGTCTCCTCCTGAGATCCAACACCTCCAAGGTTGTGATCATCATCTGCATCCTCTCTTGCTATTTCATCTACATTTGTATCATTTAATGGAAATTCAACACCAACTTCCCTGATCTTCTATCAATCAGCTCATCCCACTTCCATGCCTCATTTTCATCAGATCTTACATCTCTAGTCACCAGCATCTTCCCTATTTCTGGATTGTAAATCCGATATCCTTTTGACTCTCCACTATATCCCATCATCACCCCCTTGATTGCCTTCTCATTTAACTTGGTTCTTCTAGCTTCAGGAATGTGCATATATGCTATGCATCCGAAGACTCTCAAATGTTGCACCTTTGGTTTCACTCCAAACCAGACCTCAAATGGAGTCTTCTCATCCAATGCCCTGGTCTTCAATCGGTTCTGTAAATACATTGTTGTATAGCATGCTTCAGGTCATAATTTTCTTGGCATTTTCATTCCAACCAACATTGATCTAGCCATCTACATTATGCTCCTATTCTTCCTCTTCGATACTCCATTCTGCTGTGGTGAATAAGCAACAGAAAACTGATGGAATATTTCTTGGCATTTTCGAAGTATTTCTTCATTTCATTTGAGACATATTCACCTCCCCTATCACTTCTCAAGCATCTCACCTTATTTCTACATTGACTTTTGACTTCATCTCTCCAAACTTTGAACAATCTGAATAATTGATCTTTGCTTTTCATAAAATAGATCCATGAATATCTTGATACATCATCAATGAACTCTACATAATCCTTACTTCCTCCAACTGGTAGAGTATTCATTGGTCCACACACATCAGTGTGCACCAATTGTAGCCTTTCGGTTGCTCTCTAATCACTTGTTGGATAAGGCAAAACATGGCTCTTCCCTTTTACACAAGCCTCACATACGGATTTCAACTTGTTGCTCAATTGTGGCATACCATGAACCAAACCTTTCTTTTGCATCTCAATAACATAATCCAAGTTTGCATGTCCATATCTTCGATGCCAAAGTTGTGTCATTTCTGTCAATGAGAGTGTAGCAAATGCTCCATCCACTACTTGCATTTTAAGCTTAAAAATTCTGTTAACCATTGGTACCTTATGCACTAGTTCACTTTGCTCATTGAAAATCCTACACATTCCATCTTCAAAATACACCTTATACCTCCTTTCCAACAGCTGACCAACATTGATCAAGTTTTGATCAAGCTCAGGGATGTAATATACTTCATCAAGGATTGTATTTCCTGCTCTTGTTTCCAATTTCACAGACTCCTTCCAAGTAAAAGGAAAAACTTCACCATTTGTTATCCTAACCACAGCATTAACTCCTTCATTCTTTTCCATAAATCCCTCCTTCTTTGTCATGTGGTTGGAGCAACCACTATCTATTAACCACTCATTTTTCTTCTCATTTTCCACTTCTGATTCACACACATTATCAGCAGACTCCATTTTCAAATCTTGACAAACCTCTGCTACAAAAACACTCTCTTCAGTTATGGTTTTCTTGGGTTGATTTTGGGTCTGTGAAGGTCCAGGTAGGGTGTTGGACATGTTTGGCAAGTTGTCTTGGGGAGTTGAATGGGTTTCTAGTTTGGAATATGATATTGAGTTATTCATCGGATTGGTACTTTGAGATTGTTGGCTTGATGGACTTGGAATTGGTGTTTGAGTAGTTTGAGAATGAGTCTGATACATTACACTTGATTGAGATGAATTTGTCTTAGTCATTTGAGGATAATAGGCATAAGGTTGAGGGATCAAAGAGGGTTGAGGCAATTGACGTTGAAACATATGCTGTTGAGGAATTGGAAATGGGCTTATGCAAGGTTGAGCTAGTTGGGATGGTTGATGAATTTCTGGTTTTCCAGCAAAGTGAGCTTGGTGTATTTGAGATTCAGAGGAATGTTGGTAAGGTTATGGCTGAGATGGCATCATGTTTGGTGAGGTATTTGATCTTTAGAGAGGATGTATTGGAGGTGGCTTGCCAAAGAGTGAACTTTGAGGATTTTGTTGCTCCTTCATCCATTTTTCATAGCAAACCCATCTAGTATGTCCCCTTTTCCTGCAAAAAATACACTCAACATTATCATTCCAAAAACATTCTTCAGCAGCATGGTTATTTCTCCCACAAAACCTACAATTTACAAACATTCCCAATCTAGTCATTCTTGATCCTCCTTGCATTCGGGTGTCTTTGTATCCAGGGTATTGGTTTGTGTTATGGAAGTTTTGGTATGGCATTTGTGAGGAATATTGTGTTTGAGGATACAAATGGTTCGGATAAAGCTGGTTCTGAGAGTAGCTATTGATCTGATGAGGAATTTGATGGTTATGAGGTAGATTAGGTAGATGGATCTAAACTTGTGCAGGTTTTGAATCAAACGTACTCTAGTTTTGTATATAGCTTGGAGGGTTTTCTGGTGTCTTGAACCTTTCAGCCTTTAGTGCAAACTCTTCCCCTTCTCTTCTATGGCTATGTCTTTCCTCATGCATTTCCAAAACATTGAACAATTGCTCCAAGGTAACTGATTCCGGATCATTTGAGAATTGCCACTCCACCGGTGCTACACTTGCCTCAAACCTCAATGGCAATCTCCTCAGGAACTTATCCACCAACCTCTCTATGCTTGTGCTCTCCCCGAACTCCTTCAGTTGTTACACTAAGTTCAGAAATGTTGTCTTTGCTGTTGACACACCCTCCTCATCCTTCATTGAAAACTTTTCGAAGCTTCTTAAGATTGCTTGTTTCTTTAGCCTCAATGTTTAAGTTGATCCCACATACTCTACCTTAAGTGTATCCCATAGTTCTTTAGCACTCCTACAACTTGCATGCCTCAGCAATATAGATTCACTCACCACCGATCTAAAAAAAACCAAAGCTCGGAAATCTCTATCCTTGTCTTGATTCAATCTTACCAAATCTGCTTGCATTGTGGCTCCATGTTCTTCTGCTACTCCTTCAGTAACTACACTCCAATAGTCACTGATCCTCAGGCAATCCTCAACTCGAATAGCCCACGCCTTGTAATTGTCTCCAATCAGCACTGGTATGTTCGCCTGTACATTTTGTAAGTTCATCATTGAAGGATTCATACCTGTCAGGGCTTGGTTTGGTCCAGACTAAGTGAACCTTGAAGCTTTGATACCACTCTTGAAGATGCCCTTTCAAGAGTTGAAGATGGCACCTCCTCTACATAACCTGTCGAGCTAGAATGATGGTTGAAGCAAATCGTCAAGCACCTTCAGTGCTTGTTCACGCAAGCTTCAACAAGAATAAATTGCTACAACTTCTGCTCCTCAATTTGTATTCAAGTGCATAATGTATCTCCAAATATAGCAACTAAGATTACTCATAAATTTGTGAATGTATGACTAAAGGACTAATGTGTTTAAGAAATGGATGTAACTCTCCCTATTGAAATAAAAATGTCAACCTCTGTGTTTGAGACTTTGGAAACACTATCTGTTTTGTGTATATGCTACTTCAGCTACTCACTCCTCAGTGAACTAATTTGCTTATGGGAAACTCAACTAAATTGACAAAGCAAGCAGATCAAAAATCTGAATTGAAAATATGTATATTACTGAGTTTTGTGGTTTTTCATTCTCATTCTAATCCTAAGTTAGTTTCAGGATCTTTTGTAAAACAAAACATTAGCTAATGCTTCTTTTCCACTTCTGCTATTCAACTTCAAAACTTGCTACTGGAAATCAAAATAAAACATAACATGAAAATTGAAAATTGAATAAAAGTGATCTTGTATTGAAGATTTTTTGTTTTTTTCATACATACCCGAAGATGAAGAATGAGGAGCTTTATATTTAGCTCCATCTCATTCGGATACAACTTGAAAACTAAAACTGAAGTACAAAAACTTAAACTGATGAATAAAGCTAAACTAGTACAAACATTTCCTGATTTGGCAAGACACAAAAGCAACTTCATTTGTCTTTAGCATAATTAAAACTAACATTGGTAAAAACTGAAGCTTTAACAGCATGAACAGTAAACAATTTTTTTCAACAGCTACTTGATTCTGCAGCAACCAATATCCTGACATGCAAATCCGATTGTCAGCCAAGAGATTGAGATGCTCAAGCTACACGTGTGTTGTTTAGCTCTAACAAGACTTGATTTCACTAATTAATCTTCCTGGAATCTTGCTTCAGACTTTTGCTATTTTTCTCCTTTGCACTTTTCTATTTTGTTTTTGTTCATGTTGCATTTTCTGTATTTTTCATGGTTGCTTTCATTATCTCTTCTTCTTCCCTTTTGTATTGAATTTCCTTCATCAGAGTTTGATCTCCATTCTTCTGACCTTGATCTTCATTGCTTTGATCCATGTAGCTTCAAATTATGCCTAGGATCAACATTTCCAATCTCCATTTACTTCTGTGGTCCTTTAGCTTTCCTTTCAGCTTCCTCTTCTTTCTAACCTTTATTGACATTGCTAACTCTTCCACCATCTTCAACATTTCAAGTTGCACAAGACAATTCAACTCAACATAATTCAAGAAGCCATTGGCGAGAAGGTATTTACTAAACCTCGACGGAAACAGAAACAAGATATTATGAATGACTTTTGACCATTAATCCCTATATGGTACAGGTTGGGAAATTTCTACAGTTGCTATCAACATTCTTTGGAGGTTTCTTTGTAGCAGTAATCAAAGGGTGGCTTCTCACAATTGTCATGCTGTCATCTATTCCCTTGCTTGTGCTAGCCGGTGCACTCATGTCCATCATGATATCTAGGATGACATCCCTTAGAGAGAATGCTTATGCCAAGGCAGCAAATGTGGTTGAGCAGACCATTGGCTCAATCAGAACAGTATGGTTTACACATATGATAGAATTACAATGATAAATTTCATCTGTATATTTGTTCATCTCATTCCTGGACTGTAATTGCAGGTTCAATCTTTTACTGGGGAGGAAAAAGCCATCGACTCTTACATGAAATTTTTGGTTGCTGCTTACAAGTCAAATGTTCGGGAAGGCTTTGCCTCAGGATTAGGTCTTGGCATGGCTATATCAGCATCTTTCTGTACTTATTCGTTGGCAATTTGGTTTGGTGCAAAGATGATACTGAAAAAAGGATACACCGGTGGCATAGTGGTTAGCGTGATTTTTGTTGTTCTAAATGATGCACTGTAAGTTCCCTCTGATTCAAGTGTGTAAGACATCTTTCCGTAACAGGTTATGTATTATCCATCGTATATGTGATCTAACTTTACAAACATGTACTTGTTTTGAGTTCCTATTTATTTTCTATTGGTATTTATGGATTAATCACGAGTCAAAATATGGTTAGAGCCCTTATATGTCTTGAACTTATACTAAATGCAGTTAATATAAATTTGGTAACATTTTTTTGACTTTTTTGATAATCGCTAATTAAAAGGAAATATTTTCTTAATTTTTGTTATAGCTATCGCAGCTGCTAAAGCAGCTATTGGACTGGCTATTGTTTCGTCAATTTATCGTAACAGAAAATCAATTTGTATCAATCAATCCAATTTGTTGAATAAGTAGTATTAATGATGAATTTTTAAGTTAAATTATCTCATTTTCAAAATATAAAGTAGATGAATAAAAAGTATTATTTTCTCGCATCTTCTCACTAGAACGTTTGGATGTCTCATTTGAACATATCCGAACCACTTAAGTTGTGTCTCTCATAATTTTTCATTAATACCAACCCCCTTTAATTTGTCTCTCACCATTCAAATTTTAATTAAACGACAACATTAAAAGAAATACCAACAAATCAATACAACTCATCATTTGCAGTTGTATTTAATCTAGTTAAACATTTTTCCTATGAGTTAATGATTCCTGACTTAGCAATTATGAATCCCTAGTTGCTATAGTGACTGAAGGGATTGAACAATTATGTATTCAACATGAATCTAGCCGTCAATTATTTTAATTAATAAACTAACCAAGCTTGTTAGCAATCAACCCAAACAATCATAACACTTAAGAAGAGAAGAACAATTTAATATTTGAATAAACGAAATGATTTATGTTAAAGCATAAACACTCACAATTCGTGAAATTTCGAAGGTTTCAATTTCCTTCAACTAAGAAAAGAAACTTAGTCACTAACATCTATTGAAATATTACTAACTTAGCCACTTAAGAAAAGGCCATAGTTTGTTACTAACATCTATTGAAGAAAAAAAGAACATCAAATAATGAGAAAATTGAAGAAAAAAGTTATGTTCTCATCTTCCTACCCGAAGTCAATTATATATTTGAAATGTCCCATCTTTTTATTGATTATATCGCCTTATTTTAATTCTCTGACGGAAAAATTATAGTCTGCATATTAGTTTCATTATCTGGTCATCAAAATAGGATTTCAAAATCCAAAAAAACTCTAAACTGTTTAACAGTGAATTTTAAGTTTGAAAGTTATAGCAGTTATTGAACGTGATCGTACGTTGTTGTCAGGAACACTACTGTTAGTTCACGCCTATTTCTCTAGTTGCACCTCAATCTATAGCTTTTTTATTACTCTTAGCTCCATGTCGGTTAAAGAATATATGAATACAAAAGATAAACTAATCTCTTAAAATGAACCAGAAATTGCATATAACAAAACGTAATTGACACTGAAATAAGAACATGGTTCAATCAGATTTTGGTGGGGTTGGACGTTGCTGCTTGGATCCATAAGATTGGTTGACTTTGGTTCAGAAACACTTGTAAAACAATGAAGGCATGCCGGGGGTTGACTGCCGGTAGGCCCCTTCAACGCTCAAGTTAGCCTTTTGTGAGAGTTTTGGCAGCTGGAGAATAAATAATAATAGGGTTCTTGAAAATTGTACCTTTTTCACGATGAGGTAATCAATTTATATCTGACAAATACCTGCTAGGTTTAGGCCTTTTTTTTCAAGTGGGCAGTCGCCATTTATGAATGGGTCGTCTATGTTTGAGCCTGAGCTTGGACCTGACACGACCGACCAAATCATAAGCCACCTACTCTTCGAATCTGACCAAAGAGAAGGGTCGAGAACATATAACTACTCTATTATAAAACAAACTAAAAAAGTTTACAACTTCAACATTATAATAGATAATATAGCTCTCTCAAGAACAAAATATATTTTAGAGAAAAAAGTATTTTGAATGTGATGGTTGGCAGCCTTTTTGTAACATATAAAACCTTAAAACAACTAATCTCCATATGATAGTTTGAGAGATGAGAAGTTGAAAAGTGACTGTGGGATGAAAGATTGAATGAATTTTTTTTCTTTTTTGAATGAATAGAATAACTTTTAATTTTTCTTTGTTTTCATCAAGAGAAAAACTTTTCAACTTTAATGGTTGATATTTGATAAAAGATCAATTGTGATTCAAGCGATC
>JANKYF010000004.1:10166421-10178666 GCA_029829435.1 Erythroxylum hondense | reverse complement strand
GTGGGAGGGTGGGAGGAAAATTTTGAAAATTTTGCAAAAAATTTCCTCAATTTTTTAAAATTTTCGGTACTGGCCGGTATTTGACCGGTATTTTGAATACCGACCGGTACAACTGAAATTGGCCGGTACCGACCGGTATTTTTCACCGATATCACCTATGCTCGTACTGGTACTGATTTCCGGCCAGAACGGTACGTACCGATTGGTACCGACTAGTACAAAACCTCCTCACACAACATTTTGGGTCGTTCAAAAGGAGGCTGGCAGTGAATGGATTCTCTGTTGAAGCTTACCATGGAAGGGACAAAGCTCCCATTTTTCAAAATATTGGATAGCTTTTCAGAATTTTAAGCATAAACACTTCAAGATAACATGTAGGTTTTTTTTAAAAAAGTTAAAGAATGATCTTAGGATAAAAATTAGTTTAAGTACAAGGATGTCAACCAGATACAACATATCGACAACATTTAGACAAGAGCCTTTAAGCCAACCACAATTTTAGAGCCAATGCATCTTTGGTTAAAGAAAGGCACAAAATAAAATGTTTGGCAAAAATGCGTAAGCACACATCGCGTCTTACTCCTCTTTGCCCAACACTATGTTAAATTGTCATTTTTGTGCTAATTTTGGATATAAATTTCTTTAATGTGTTGAAATTATTATTCAAAATTAATGAACTTGTTTCTTAATTATTCTCAACTGATTTTCAGCACATGAAAGATGAAATTAGATCAAAAAGATGCAAAGAAAGTAAAGACAATTCGAATTTCAGCAAAAAAATAATTGATTAAGTATGAGCACGTGCAAAGAAAAGGATTATCTACAGAATCTGATTTGAAATTAGATTCGATCCACATAAGATCTTTATGATTTTGGGAATCAAGTTGTTGCCTGGGGATCTGAATATGGGAGGAATGTATTTGCTGAAGATTACAATAGGAGGGAAGAGGGAGGACATTGACAATCATTAAAAAAACATTCATTATTTTCGTTTTAGGAAGAGAGTTTTTTTTGTTCCTGCAATAGTTTTCTGGTTTTTGAGATTTTTTTGTATTTTTATGAAAAAAGACCAAGAATAGAGACTTTGTGTTTTGCTATTCTGGTTTTTACTTTTGTTATAAATAGTTAAATCTTTCTTATTGGTTGAAGGGAACCATGTTATCATCTAGTATGTGTGAGATTTTTGAATAAAGTTTTTTTTAATGATGACTATTAAATATCTTCTAAATTGCTTTTCATGATTAAATTGATTGATTTCTAAAGTGCACAACTAGAAATTGATTTGTTTAACTTATAGCCAGATAAAGAGGATTTAACATTCAGTTTTGTTAATCCAAAGTGACAATTAGGATTACCATCTTTATGTTAGAGTTTGGAAATTCTAAGAAAATGCTTAACTTGATTAAATGTATGTTGTAAATGTATTGTCTTGTTCATTGTTTTCTTAGTTCTTAAAGTTATTAATCAATTAATTTAAGATTGTATCAAAGTTGTTGACTAATAAGAATATTTAGAATACATGTTTCTATTCATTTAATCTTAAGAGAAAACATCACCCAATGAATATTTGTTAATGATTGAGTTTTATCTTGAGGAACCATATTAGTTTGATAACGTAGGTGACCTGAAAACAAAGTTTGTTTATTGAATTTCCAGATCTGATTATTTTTGTTAATTTTTTGTTTCTGTCTTTTTTAATTTATTAAATTTACGTGAATTAAACCACCCCATTTTGTTTTAATTTTAAACTCGTATAACCTTCACCATTAAAATTCCTCATAGAAACAATCTTAACTCTTCTCTAACTATATTTTTCATTGCTAGAGTTGGTATTAATTTGGTTGCAAATAGCAGCAATAACACACTACCAAATTACGGTTGGATATCCAGCAATCTTTGTTTAGGATGCAGCGTTATAGCCAATGGTGTTTCCCAGTGCTCCTTTTGGATGTCCTCCCACTTTTTGGATCAGGCTAATCACATCTAGTTCAGAGTCAGCAGCTACATCAGAAGAGCATGGACTTCACAGGTACCTTCATTCAATGGTTAGAATCTACTCTTTCAAGCTTTATTTAGCCCCTTCTTTATATTAATAATTGATTCTCCATGATGAGACTATATTAGGGCCAATCCTTTAATAGAGTGATTTTTCTCTGATTCCACCAATTAAAGAGTTGAGAACCTCCTTCTAATACGAGTAGCATTTTGAAATCTTTTGTTGTTTTTCTCTCCCCAAATCTCCTTGATAGAAGAGGCGAAGAAGATGATATATATGTACTTGTTGTATTTAAGAGTATGGTTCATCTTCAAAAGCCAATCAAGTGCTCCTGTGAAGGTTATAACTGCATTAGAAATAAGACACAATTCTTAGATCCTTTCCCATATAAACTGAAAAAAGGGGCATTTAAAGAAAATGTAATTCCTTGATTCTACCTTTGGTAAAGTATTTTGAATTTGATGTATACGAGAGTTGAAAATCGATCTTTAATTAATACATTTTTAAAAACAGCACATGCACAAATGTATTATATATTTCTTATATAGTTTTCTTATGAACACTTGAAGGATCGTGGCCTGTTTCATGATCCTTGCAAACTATATATTAAGAGATCCACCGGTCTTCTGCTTAGATTAATGTCTTGCAATTTAAACCGTCCCTGTTAAGATGCTTCAGAATTAGCAAAACAATAAATACAAAAATGGCAACCTGATTTTTTATTGGTTGAAATATGGATCCAATCATTCAATGTAATAAATAAGTGAGATTAGATTGCAATAATTAACATTAATTAAACAATTCAAGTATGCTTTTGAGTTTAAAAACTATGTTTTTTAAATTTCTTTCGGTTGCATTCCGACAAAGAACTTAGAATCGCTTTCTCAAATAAGAGATTCAAATAAATTCTCTCTTATTGTTTTCAGCGCCTACCTGCATGTTAAGTTTCCGATATTTATGCTCCGTCGCTGCACTGAGGAACAGCATATTTATTTAGACTCTTAAGAGTGAACACAGTTGGTCACAACAACAAGAACTCGACGCTTTGAAGTGAGAGTCATAGATATGGAGAAAACCTCAGATGACGTGACAAATACGGAAGATTGTGAGTCAACTACGTCAAACACTCATGCAGAAGTGAAGAAGAGCTCTGGCGAAGATGGAAATTTTGGAGAGCCACAGATTAGAAGAGGAGAAGATGAGAAAACCAGAACTGTTCCATTTTATAAGCTTTTTACATTTGCTGATTCCGTGGACGTCTTGCTGATGACAGTTGGCTCAGTTTCTGCTATTGCAAACGGATTATCCATGCCCCTTTGCACTATTCTATTTGGACAGTTGACAGACGAACTCGGGCAAAACCAGAAGAACCGCGTACTTCACTCAATTTCCAAGGTATACATGTATTTGTAGCTAGCAGTAAAAGATGAAATCTCATATCTTTGTTATTCTTTTCATCAAATTTTTTAGGCTGATACGTCATACTTCTTTTTTCGTGTGCTTATCTGTCACTTTTGTAGTTGTGTGCGCAAGTTATGTACCTGGCTGTCGGAACTGGTCTAGCAGCGTTTCTCCGTAAGTATAGACTATATACTTAGCCCAATTAACTCAAGTTGAAACAATATTGATTTTCATTTATCGTATATCAGAAACATTTTTTTTTTCAGAGGTGAGTTGCTGGATGATCACTGGAGAAAGGCAGGCCGCACGACTGAGGAGTTTGTATTTGAAATCTGTACTCGGACAGGAAGTTGGTTTCTTTGATAAGGAGACAAATACTGGAGATGTTGTTGGCAGAATGTCAGGTGACACAGTCATAATTCAAGAAGCCATGGGCGAGAAGGTACGTACAAGCATATATTAGGTCAGCAGAAACAAGAGAACATGGAAGGACCTTTGATCCGTTAATCCCTTATCTGTTTGCTCCTTATATGATATGATGCAGGTTGGGAAGTTTCTGCAATTGGTATCAGCATTCGTTGGAGGATATGCAACAGCATTAATCAAAGGGTGGCTTCTTACGGTCGTCTTGTTATCATCTCTTCCTTTACTTGTGCTAGCTGGTGCAGTCATGTCGATCATGATGGCTAGAATGGCATCCCTTGGACAGAATGCTTATACGGAAGCAGCAAATATGGTCGAGCAGACGATTGGCTCAATCAGAACAGTATGTTTACAGGCACTTGATGATAGATTAGAAAGGATAAATTTCACTTGTATGTTTACGCATCTCATTTCTTGACTCTAACTGCAGGTTCAATCATTTACAGGGGAGAAAAAAGCCATTGAGTGTTACAAGAAGTTTCTGGTTGCTGCTTACAAGTCAATTGTTCGGGAAGGCATTGCCTCCGGATTTGGTCTTGGTTTGGTTATGTCAACAGCTTTCTTCACTTATTCATTGTCAATATGGTATGGTGCAAAGATAATACTGGAAAATGGATACACTGGTGGAAGAGTATTTAATGTGATTCTTGCTGTCTTGAACGGATCACTGTAAGTTCAATTCTGAGCCGAATATGTAATGTACTAAATCATATTTGTGTACCTACTTCACGAATTAGCATATTTGCTTAGCATCCTTTTTGTTGACATTTTAGGTCCCTAGGGCAGGCGTCCTCCTGCGTGACTGCTTTTGCAGCCGGTAAAGCTGCGGCCTATAAGATGTTTGAGACAATCAACAGAAAACCAGAGATTGATGCTTTTGAATTAAAAGGAAAGATATTGGAAGACATCCAAGGAGAGATAGAGTTGAGGGATGTATATTTCTCTTATCCAGCAAGACCTAACGAGCAAATATTTTGTGGGTTTTCACTTTCCATCCCAAGTGGTACAACTGCAGCTTTGGTCGGTCAGAGTGGAAGTGGGAAGTCCACCATCATCAATCTAATAGAAAGATTTTACGATCCACAGAACGGCGAAGTTCTTGTAGATGGCATTAATCTCAGAGAGTTTCAACTTAAATGGATCAGACAGAAAATTGGTCTTGTTAGTCAAGAGCCTGTTTTGTTCACATCAAGTATTAAGGACAATATTGCTTGTGGAAAAGATGGTGCAACCACTGAAGAGATAAGGGCTGCCTTGCAACAAGCCAATGCTGCCCAATTCATTGACAAACTGCCTCAGGTGCTTGTGGTTTCTTATAACTTTGTAGATTGATGCCTCAGTTTTCTGGATAAATTGGATTACTTATTTCGTTCGCGTACTTCTATTTTTGTCTCCAGGGACTGGACACCATGGTAGGCGAGCACGGTACTCAACTTTCTGGTGGTCAGAAGCAGAGGGTTGCAATAGCTAGAGCAATTATAAAAGACCCACGGATACTCCTTTTAGATGAGGCTACAAGTGCCCTTGATGCAGAATCAGAAAGGGTTGTGCAGGAAGCATTGGACAGGATCATGGTCAATCGAACAACTGTAATAGTTGCCCATCGACTAAGCACTGTCAAAAATGCTGACATGATTGCAGTCATTCACAGAGGAAAAATGGTTGAAAAAGGTTCCATTTTTCTTTTTTATCTATACAATCCAACAATCACTACGGAGCAAGAATCCATTATTGATTCTTCCAATACAATATTACATTTTAAACTCGTTGAAAAAGAATGATAAACAGAAATCTTCTGAACTTGTTTGTGATTGAATAGGTGGGCATTGGGAGTTAATCAAGAATACTGAAGGAGCATATTCCCAGCTAGTACGCTTGCAAGAGGTTAATAAGGACACAAAACAAGCACTAGACGACCAGGATAAATCAAGTCTTAATTCAGATTCCTTAAGAAAGTCAAGTCGGACTTTTTCAATAGGATCATTGGCGGTAGGGAATAGCAGTAGATATTTCCTCCCTGCCTCAATTGATTTACCTACAGGAATTGTAACTCTACCAGAAGAAACAGTCCCCAAGCCCCCACTTCGCCGCCTAGCAGCTCTCAATAAGGCAGAATTTCCAGTGCTTATCGCTGGAACAATAGTTGCTATGATCAATGGGCTAATATTTCCAATTTTCGGTTGGCTTCTCGCCAAAGTGACTAAGACATTCTACGAAATGCCTCATGAATTGCGGAAGGACTCCAAGTTCTACTCGTCAATGGTTCTGATCCTTGGTGTAGTATCCTTAATCCTATATCCATGGCAATCGTATCTTTTTTCTGTTGCTGGTGGCAAACTGATCCAGCGGATTCGTTGTATGTGTTTTGAAAAGGTGGTCCACATGGAAATCGCCTGGTTTGATGAGCCTGGGCACTCAAGTGGCTTGATTGGTACTAGGTTATCAGAAGATGCAGTCACAGCTCGTGCTCTGGTTGGAGACGCTCTAGCTCAGATGGTTCAAAACACTAGCTCTGCAATCGCAGCTTTAGTCATTGCCTTTTCTGCAAGTTGGCAATTGGCAATTATTATCATTGTGTTATTTCCTCTGATAGTAATCAATGGGTTTCTTCAAGTAAAGTTCATGAAAGGATTCAGTGGAAATGCAAAGGTATGACCTCAAGCTACTATAAAATCTTCAACATGTAGGTTATGGGTTTCTAGTGAAAATTACTAACGGAGATTACAGATGATGTATGAGGAAGCAAATCAAATTGCAAGCGATGCAGTTGCGAGTATACGAACTGTTGCTTCATTCTGCGCAGAAAAGAAGATGATGGAGCTATACAAACGCAAATGTGATGTCCCTGTAATGACAGGGATAAAGCAGGGGCTGCTCAGCGGATCAGGATTTGGATTATCATTCTTCATGCTGCTTTCAGTATATACAGCCATTTTTTATGCAGCAGCTCAGCTTATTGACCATGGAAAAACCACATTTCAAGATTTTTATCAGGTGGGCATATAGTCATTGTCCTTGAATATTGTTTAGATTTGAGGTAATTATGTTTGAATGAGACAAATTATTTGTATATACGTCTCAGGTATTTTTTGTGTTAGCTACAGCAGCTACTACAATTTCTCAATCAAGCTCCTTTACTATTGATTCTTCCAAAACAAGGACTGCTGCTGCCTCCATGTTTGCAATTTTAGACAGAAAGTCCAAGATAGAATCGAGTGACGAGTCAGGAATGACATTGGATCATGTAAAAGGAGAGATTGAAATTAGACATGTAAGCTTCAAGTACCCGTCAAGACCAGAAGTTCAAATTTTTCGAGACCTCAGTTTGGCAATTCGTTGTGGGAAGGTGATCGTTCTCAATTTATTATGTTATCAACATGAAAACCCGAAGACAAGTTTTATATGTGCCAAATCATAAGTAAGCTGATCCATTGCTGATCTTTATTCTTTTAGACGGTTGCATTGGTTGGAGCAAGCGGAAGTGGGAAATCGACAGCAATTGCATTGTTACAGAGATTTTATGATCCAGATTCAGGACATATAACTCTTGATGGCATAGAAATTCAGAAATTGCAGATTAAGTGGTTGAGACGTCAAATGGGTCTAGTAAGCCAAGAACCAGTTTTGTTCAATGATACAATCCGGGCCAACATTGCATATGGAAAAGGAGGAGATGCAACTGAATCTGAAATTTTAGCTGCATCAGAATTGGTCAATGCCCACCAGTTCATCAGTAGCTTACAACAGGTTAACCTACACCTACAAGACCTCCTTATACTCGATAATAATCATTAATCTAATAGTTGCATATGGTCGCTGGAACCGAATGTCTGACTTTATGCAAATATATAAAATAAAGCAGGGGTACGACACTGTCGCAGGAGAACGAGGGGTTCAGTTATCCGGAGGCCAGAAACAAAGAGTAGCTATTGCCAGAGCTGTTGTGAAAGATCCAAAAATATTGTTGTTAGATGAAGCAACTAGTTCATTAGATGCAGAGTCTGAAAGAGTTGTCCAAGATGCCTTAGACAGAGTTATGGTGAACAGAACAACAATTGTTGTGGCCCATAGGTTATCCACCATTAAAAATGCAGATGTTATTGCTGTTGTTAAAGATGGAGTAATTGTAGAAGAAGGCAAGCGCGAGAAGTTGATCAAAATCAAGGATGGCTTTTATTCCTCCTTAGTAACACTTCATAGGAGTCCTTCAACTTGACAAGTTTAAGGAAAGTTATGCCAGAGAGGGATTGATTGAAACAATATTTGATCAATAAATTTGTCTCATTTTCAGTTTTCCCATAACAAAGGTTTTAATTGATCATTGTAACTAATATTTTCGTATGACATTTAATCTCCATGGGTCCTTCACTTTCTAAATGGTTGATTGCTCCTCAGCCACATATCTTCTATCTCATAAACTAGTTCCTCTTATTTAGGATTTCATACGTGTGCTCTGTCCTCTGCGGAACTTTTACGGTGCTGTGCTTTTTCTTCTTTTTCGGAAATTGCGAGGAAGTCCACAGCTAAAATAAGAAACACCAGCACCCGAACGGCTTTATGTTTCTATGCTCGAAGTAGGGGCTGGAAACATAAAAGCTCGGTTGCTAAACTCATTAAAAACATCGACCAGCCCATGGCCCATCAGTTTAAGAAAGAGGTGGTTGGACAGTGGACCTTTGAAGTTGAAAGCGAAATTCACGCTCCTGGAGTGTAACGAATGCATTCCAGCAAAGGATTGACATCAGTTTAGATTTCGTGTGACTATAACCTTTTTTATACAGGAAACAAGTTAAATATGTCCATAAATCTTAACTCGTACAATTTAGTTTTACCTCTTTCTTAAATTTTCTTGGATTACAGATCCTACTTTTTTGTACTTTCTGAATGAGACTTTAACTGCAAATTCTCAAGAATATTTAGTTGTTTATTGAAGAATACATACTAATGCATTATATTTTTATTACATATCACTAATTCACTCACGGGTCATGAATATAATATGGATTAGTGACATATGTATATATGTGTATATATAGTATTTTCTTTCTTCATTTTAAATAATTACTTTTTTGTGTTATTTGATGTTCCATAGTGAAGTTATCTTTTGACGTAAAAAGTATTAAATTACTAAATCGATAATAAATAATGCTCTTGTTGGATCGGAAAATGGATCTAGTGAGGGAACATACTTAAGAGCTTTGATACCACACTTCAACCGAAAATTTTAAGGTATTAAATTTATGGCTCATTTCCACTTATATATCATTCGCTAGTTCTATAACTTTTCAATGTAGGATTCCTACTCACATTTGACATTCCAATAATAATCTTCTCATCAAGTGTGAGCTTCCACATTGGGCTTAAGCTCTCCCTTGAGCGAAAGCCTTTTGTCTGCTTTTTTTCTTAACAACCCGAATATATAGCATCACCAAGAACCCTTCTATTCCATTGGTCTGGGACTATCAAGAGTCTGGTTGCTCTTCTTCATGAGAAGGCAACCCCAGGATCTGACTATTGTCTCCTTACTCGTCCTTTGTTGAGCCATCAGCTCGAATACTACTTATTGGATTTGGAAAGCCTACTTTCATGGGAGATCTTCATTATGAATCTAGTGAGGAAACATACTCATAGACTTTGACATCATTCTTCAACCCAAAATTTTAAGATATTAGGTTTATTGGTCATTTCTATTTATATATCTTTTACGAGTTCTATCTCTTTCTAATGAGAGATTCCTACTCATACTTAACATCTGCTCTTATTGAAGAACAAAAATGTTAATAAAAATTAAATTTCCGTAATCTGACGGATTTTATTTATTTAATGAGCTTTTGTATCTAATGAATATGAAACAAAAGACATGCGGTAATAATTATCCAATGAATATGAAATAGAAGATAAAAGGTAATAATGGAGATACGAAGTACACTAATTACCTAATTGTTTAACTAGGAGGTGCATAGATTCTTGTCATTTTCCTATCATTTTCTTTCTAGAAATTAGTTATTGAATGCAAATATTGGATAATATTGCCCCATCATCACGTGATTATTCTACTTCCATAAATACTCTCTTTTGTAACACCTCTGTTCATCAACACATGTAAGCCTGGAAATTAGTGATAAAAATATTTTAAAATAAATAATAGGAAGTACATGCATAAGTACAAACTCAAAAAAGTACAACAATGTTAGCATGCTTCAAAAAAAATTTTCAACGTGCTAAATCATATTATTACAGATGCTAGAGTATAAGTATTAGTGGAAATAATTGACAAGTATATGTAGAAGTAGATATGATGTAGTTGATGCTCCTCAAAGTCATTGCTGCAAAGTTGGTAGTAGTTGACCTGAAAAATAGAATTCAAGAGAGTCAGACCTCACTGAATAAATCAGTATCGCCCTACGAAAACTAATAACATGCTCGCACACTATACAGCCTATACTAGTAGAAACACACATATATGATTCATAACTAATTATATTTAATACACAATAAATTGTGAGGAAGGAATATTTGTAAGATCCTAGTCGAGAAGGAGAAAGCTTCATAATACTACATTTTGAATAGTCATAGGGAGTTAAGCATGAATAACAATGCAGCTATAAATCTATATTCAAATCCTCGTAAGACTTTCTTAATCCAAAGTGGTTGTAGGGAATTAAGCATCACCAACAACAAGCCATCTAATATCATATCTCAATATCATAATGCAATCATCTCTTATAATCAAACCAATGCGCATTTGGTTCCAATTCATACCCATCAAATGACACTTCCTATATATTTTTACCCTTCCACAATCAAAATCAAACACATCCACACACAATCTAAATACCAATCATACAATTTCACAAAATAAGCACTTAGTCATGTGAGTACTAACCTAAATGTAAGTAGTATGTCATAGGTACCCAAACCCTATCACGGTACTATTCACATAGGCATCACAATAATGGGTACACAAATTACATGTGTACATATATATACTTGTAGGTTCTTATATATATATTGTTGGCCTCCGAATTTTTCTTGTTAAATAAACCATGATTTAAATAAGTTACGAGGTTTGATGGATAAAGTTTTGGAGCTACTTGTTATGTAAATGTTAGTAGAATTTATTATATGGTTTAGTTGTATTAAAACTGGTAAGAATGCATAAGGGCATTTTAGGCAAGTCACTTAAACACATAAGGCTATAAGGTTTAATGGAAGGGCAAATTGGGCATTTCACACTTATTAAGGATATAAAAAGAAGAAGAAATGGTTGTCTTGTTTGAAATTAAAGAAGAAATCGTGGAAGAGAGGAGAAGAAGAAAAAAAACTAGGGTTTTTGGAGATCTTGAAGAATTTGACGAATCTTGGAGCTAAACAAGTAAGTACAAGACTCAACCTTTCTTGATTTGTTGAATGAATCATGTTTAGTGATAGTTAGAAGTGAAAATGAAGTGGAATGTGTGAAGTGAGTTGTTGTTGAATGGTGTATGAAAATGTTGTAATCTTCTAAGGTCAATGATTATGTTGTGTTTGTGAATGCTTTTGGGTTGGAATGAGTTGAGAAATGAAGTGGAAATGATGATTTAGTGTTAAGATGAGTTATTTTTGACATATGGGAAGAATGTAGACGAAAAATGTCGAAAAACAAGGTTTAGGGAGGTTTTTGGGCTTGCACGTCGCGACGTGCTCATGCACACGTCGCGGCACGCGCAAGCGTGCACGTCACGACACTCGCAAGCAAGTGTCCACGTCGTGGCACACACAAGTGTCCATGTTGCGGCGCGCTCCAGCGTCCTCGTCGCGGCGAGCTTCTGGTTTTCGCCGCGGCGAGCTCAACTTTCCTTCACAGACATGTTTTAATATTTTGGGCATAACTTTTGCTGTAGATGTCCAAATGAGGTGATTTTTGATTCGTTGTAAACTAGAGACATAGGGATACAAGTTTCATGTAGAAATGAAGTTCTGATTCATGAGTTATAGTTTGAAGTGTTAAAGTATGACTTTCTGATTTCTACACCAAATTGAATGGGATTTTGGTTATTGTTGAAGGTAATCAAGTGAGGCAAGAGAAGCAAGAGGAACAAGAGGCAAGGCATTCCTAAACAAGTTTACAAGCAAGGAATTCAGGTGGGTACATGTTTATAATAGAGTAATAAGCCATTCATTGTTTTGTTCAAATCAAGAAAGATTCCATGCTTTAAATTGCATCATCAATGTTGCCTTATTTGCTTTTTGAGTGAATTGTGAAATTGTTATATGTTGGTTATAGGATTTGTATTGTTGATTAATGAAAAGACTTTAAAAAGGGTTTATCTTTAAAAGAATACATGTTCATGAAATCATGTTTTCAGAAATGATTTATACAAGGATATCAAGTTTATGAAAAGCAAGTTTACAAGAAAGTGCCATTTTGGCAACAAGTTTACAA
>JANKYF010000004.1:9965080-9982492 GCA_029829435.1 Erythroxylum hondense | reverse complement strand
TCTAATTAGTGTAAGTCAATTATGTGATTCTGGTTTTGAAGTATCCTTTAATCAAAATTCTTGTGTAGTAAAAAACATGGACGGTTATGTATTCTTTTTTGCCAAGAGACGAAACAATCTTTATAAGATTGATTTAGATGTTTTAAAAAGTCAAAATATTTCATGTTTTATATCAAAAGATGAAGAAAAACTGATTTGGCAAAAAAAGCTAGGTCATGTTAGTTTTAAACATATTTTCCAGTTGGTTAGACATGATTTGGTCAGAGGTTTACCAAAAATAAGTTTTAACAAAGATTTCTTTTGCTAGAGTTGTCTAAAAGGAAAACAAATTAAAACATCTTTTTATTCTATAAACGTTGTAACTTCATCTAAACCTCTGGAGCTATTACATATAGATTTGTTTGGTCTAACTAGAACTTTAAGTCTTGGTGGAAAGAAGTATGGCCTTGTAATTGTTGATGACTTCACTAGATTTTATTGGATATTGTTTTTATAAAAAAAAAAGATGAATCTCTTAAATGCTTTAAAGTTCTTTCCAAAAAGTTACAAAATGAAAAGGAAATTCTATTGCTAGAATTAGGAGTGATCATGATGGAGAATTTGAAAATGAAAAATTCAAAATGTTTTGTGAAGAGAATGAAATTTTCCATAATTTCTCTGCTCCTAGAACTCTACATCAAAATGGAGTTGTAGAAAGAAAAAACAGGACGATTCAAGAAATGGCAAGGACTAGGCTATGTGAAATGAATCTTCCTAAGTATTTCTGGGTAGAAGCTGTGAATACAGCTTGTTATATTCAAAATAGAGTATTTCTGCGACCTATGTTAAATAAAACTCCATATGAGTTATGAAAAGGAAGAAAACCAAATGTTTCTTCCTTCCATCCTTTCGGTTACGAATGCACTATATTGAATACAAAAAAAACTTTGGATAAATTTGATTCTAAGATCAATTTAGGAATTTTTCTTGGATATTCAATGTCTTCTAAAGCTTATAGAGTTTATAATCTTGTTTCTAATTTTGTTGAAAAACCTACACGTGTTAGATTTGATGATGATTCTCATCCATATAGAAAAGATGATTCTGATGATGAAACTCTATCTGATCCTTTAGTTTATAAACTAGATTTGTCTCCTTTAGTTGATCCCCCTGATAAGATAAAAGTCATTCCTGAAAACTTTAGTCTTAGGAATGAATGGAAGTATAAATCTTCTAATCCAGAAAATCTGATTATAGGTGAAACTTTAGAAGGAGTAAGAACTAGGTCTAAATTTAGAAGAGAGGCAAATGTAGCTTTTGTTTTTAATTTAGAACTTAAGAAAATTGATGAAGCACTTCAAGATGAAGCTTGGATTTTAGCCATGTAAGAGAAGTTAAATCAATTTATTAGATAAAATGTTCGATCTTTAGTTCCTAGACCATCAAACAGGTCTGTCATAGGAACCAGATGGGTATTCAAAAATAAATAGATGAATTAGGTCGAGTAAATCGAAACAAAGCTAGATTAGTAGCTCAAGGCTATAATCAACAAGAAGGAATAAACTATAATGAAACATATGCTCCTATAGCTAGATTAGAATCTATAAGGATTTTGCTTGCATATGCTATTTGTCATGATATAAAACTGTTTCAAATGGATCTGAAAAGTGCCTTTTTGAATGGTTTTATAGATTAAGAAGTTTATGTAAATCAACCTTCTGGTTTTGAAATGTTGATAAACTCGATTATGTCTATAGACTTCATAAAGCTTTGTATGGATTAAAACAAGCCCCTCGTGCTTGGTATGATCATCTAAGTTCATTGTTGATAGAAAATGACTTTGTTAGAGGATAGGTAGATAAGACTTTGTTTAGAAAGTGTATCAAAAATGATTTCAATATAGTACAGATATATGTTGGTGATATTATTTTTGGTGCAACTTCTAAGAAGCTTTGTTCCAATTTTGAAAAGCTTATCAAAAGTGAATTTGAAATGAGTATGATGGGTGAATTGAAATTCTTTCTTGGTTTACAAATTAAGCAAACCGAAGAAAAGATTTTTATTCGTCAACAAAAATGTATTAAAGAATTGTTATTCAAATATAAAATGGATAAGGTTAAACCCATGTTAACTCTTATGCATCCATCAATCCTCTTATCTAAGGATGAAGCAGGTAAGAAGGTTGATCAAACCCTTTTTAGAGGTATTATTAGTTCTTTACTTTACTTAATTGCAATCAGACTTGATCTATTGTTTAGTGTTTGTTTGTGTGCAAGATTTCAAGCAGATCCTAGAGAATCTCATTATATTGCTGTTAAAAGAATATTGAGATACTTGGTAGATTCCATTGATCTTTGTTTAATGTATGAGAAAGGTAAAGATTTCAAGTTAATTAGTTACTGTGATGCTAATTATGATGGAGATATAATTAATGGAAAGAGTACAAGTGGAGGTTATCACTTTCTTGGTCATAATCTGATTTCTTAGTCAAGCAAAAGGCTAAGTTCAATTGCTCTATCTACCACAGAAGCTAAATGCATGTCAGCTGCAAGTTGTTGTTCACAGACGTTAGGGATTAAGTATCAGTTAGAAGATTACTCCATACAAGAAGATCAAATTCCAATCTTCTGTGACAACGCAAGTGCTACCAATCAATCAAAGAATCCAATACAACACTCAAGGGCCAAGCATATTAAAGTTAGACATCATTTTATATGAGACTATGTACAGAGAGGAATCATCAGTCTACAATTTGTTGAGACGAATCAATAATAGCCAGATATCTTCACTAAACCTTTGAGTGAAGATAGATTTAAGGAAATCAGACAGAATTTGAATATGGTAATGCTGAATGACCATTCGTCTGACACATCATGACCAAGATGATTCATACAAGAAGAAGATAAAAAGTCTTAAGTTTTCAAGTAAATAGTAACTGTAACTTTTCAAGAGTAGTTATAAGAAGGAAATCTTCTCAAGATTCTAAAATATATTTTACTCTAGAATTTTCTTGAAATACTTTGAAATCGACTTGTTTAGTGCTCTCAACCAAGACGATTCGATACTTTGTTCTAGGTTTCAAGTTCTTTTCATCTCGTATTCTTACTTTTAGATACTAACATTGCTACTTTAAGCGAAAATACATTCGTGTGTTTAGTTTTTATTTGTTATAGAATGGAGAAATCGCTTATTTATAGGAGACATATTCATTTTATCTCATTGAAGGAAAATCAGATGGACATTGAACCAGAGATTGAAGTAGTTGGCTGGAAAAACTTCTTCAAGGTTCGTGAAAAGGTCTATTTCAATGAGATATATGAGTTTAGGAAGAATGCAAAGGGGGACACCTTAGTGTCAATGGTAGATGAATTGTCAGTTATCGTGACACAAGATACTATCAAGAGGGTCAGTGGGTGTCCTAGTATTGAAGTAAAGCTGTTTAACAATACAAAATGGATTACTCAAGGTCGTGTAGATAGAATATACATTAATCGACAACTTTATGAAAGTAGTGATCCAGAAGTTAAGAAGGCATCAACCCTTATTTCGAAGGCCAGGGTTCTACATTCACTGTTTCTTCACTGTATTCTACTAAGATTAGGCTCGAAGGACGTTGTGATAGTGAACGATGAACATTGTCTATTTTACTTACTGAATCACCAACCCATTAATCTTTTGTACTTGATTTTGAAGTACATGATGAAGTCAATGGGAGATTCTAGCTCTTTACCATAAGAAATGCTGTTGACAAGGATTTTTAGAGAATTTGGAATCTTTCTCGACAAAGGTAACAAGGTAGAGATGGATGTGAAGAGTATTATTAATGTCACTACTATTCACATAATAGGAATAAAGTTTAATGATGAGGCTGATATAGGTTATACACCAAAAGCAAGGTCTAGGGGGAGCTTATAGTAAGATAGGGCAAGAGTGAACGTGGTTTGTCTGCAAGAAAAACAAAACCTTGATCAACAGGAAGAAAATTCATAGAAGAAAAGACTGAGAAATCGTTAATGTACCAATAAAAGTGTTGGACCCTGAATTTGGAGCCCAACATTCGGAATTATAAAGCGTGAGCATATTATCGTATAGGGTTATTTTAAGGAATCCTCATTAGTCCTCATCCCACAAGGGTGGCCCGCACACCAATCAACATCCAAAACAAACTCATTTCTCCTATTTCATAATAGATTTTGGAAAACTTCAAACTAGAATCACAATTTGACTTCATCAGAACATTTGTTTCCCATTGTCTTATGTTTCTAATGAATACCTAACTTTCATCAAGAAATTGAACATCTTAGAGGCTAAATCAGAAATTGACTTCTTTATATAATTTGTAAACCTATGTCTCTAGTTTACTCCACATTAAAAATTATCTCAATCGGAATCCTACAGATCTTGATGCCATCAAAATACCGAGATATGTTTAGTAAAATATCCAATTCATACTCTTCCATCTGGTACCCTTAATTTGATTCAATCAATCTTTTTCAATTCAATATCAAAAGCTATAAACTTTCATGGGGAGATATAAAAAACGTGTTAGGAATCTATTGGTCTAAGAATCACTTCGATTGGAGGTCGGATAACAAAGTTATGACTGAAAGAATCAAAAAGATTTTGTCCCCAATCATATTGAACCTGTTTCGGGACAATTAGCATAACTTTCTCTATGGATATCAGATTAAATTGTTCTTTAGATGGTTCAAAAGAGGACTTCAAGATCTACAACTTTTATGAAGACCTTCCATGACTTATTCAGATATCACACTATCTTAATTCTTCCCTCAATATACTTCAGATTGCTCACAATTTTCCACTTCCTATGTCAATAACACCAATATCATATCATATCAATATTCTTAACATACTCACATATATCACATTATGAATATAAGACATCTTTCTTCAGTAGCACTTCTCATAACTATTTCATACAGACCTATTCATGTCGGGCTTAGCTAATCCTTTTTCCTAACCTTAGCACATCTTGGCACAATGATACTCTCAGAGATAATTTATCTTTCACTTAATAATTCACATCACTATAGTGTCAATACAATTAACTCTTATGTCCATTCTTACTGTATTCCATGCCTTTGGGGTTGATCCACCTAATTCATTCATCTTTCTTGAATCACTTAATTTCTAATATTGATCAATTTCATCTATCAGTAACATCTCCAATTCTGGCCTTCAACCATTTTTAGGCCTTAATCATCACAGTACAAAAGCAAACAACTCTTTCTATCATCTAACTCCTCAAACAGTATTATAATAAAATCACTATAACAATAATCACAATATTTAAAGTCAAATAGAAGTATACTTTGATCTCATGTTCCTATGAACTCCAAAATATAAGCTTTAAGCTTATCTCCGAAAATTAAGACCATCGGTAAAATCAAACATCTAGTTACTTGATTCTACATTCTTAGCCGCTAAATGATGTTCCGATGTATTCCTACTAGGATGTATAACTTATGTTACCATTTGTACTTTTCTAACAATCTCTACTCAATCATCTTTATGGATACATATACTTCTTATTTCAATCACAATGTATCATTTTTCCTATTCAATCCTAAAATTCAGATTTGTTTTCAATCTCTCAATAAGATTCACGATTTCTGAATCCTCAATTTGGGCTTGGTTAATCCTTTCATTTGAAACTAATCTTCAATTCCATAGCACATAGTACTTTGATTTGCCTAAAATTCAATTTCACATTCTATGCTCCTTTTTGCACTAGATCTGATAACCTCAATATCGAATTTTTGCTTAGTGTATCAAATATAACATTAACTTTACTTAGAATTACTCATTTGTACAATCATTGTCTTTCAGTACTTATATCAATTGTCTCAGTCTCATATTCAATTCTCTTAATTCAATAATTACCTCAAACTTTAATGATCTACACACGTATATATATATATATATATATCCGAGATGTTCCTATACATATACAATCTCCAAACTTTCAAAGCAATCATTAATATAGCAGCTCTAAATCATGTATTGAATAGTTAACTCATAGGACTTTAGTTATCTCCCTACATATGAAATCACTTTATTATGCTGCATTGGATTTTATCCAAATCTCTTATGCAACATCTTTATATACTATAAAATAATCAAATCCATACGATATAATTAATATTAATATAATTCCTCAAAATTCTCTTTACTTTTATTACCTATCTGATTTACACGTTTTTCTTCAAGTATTCAAATATTCTTCTCAACTTTTCAAGGACATTTAATATATCTTTAAATTTTGCTTGGATCGCTTTAACCTTCAATACCATAGTACTATCGGGGCAATTATTAACTCAAACAATAATTATCAAACTCCATGTGCCTCCTGATTAGTTCTTCTAATTCCTTAAATAACTAATTCCCCAATGAGGTAACATTGTCTCACATTATTTTCAATTTTTCAATTGACTTCCTTTCTCGAATGATCTTCTCCATTCTTTCGAATTCCTCATACCTCATATTGACTTATTCTAATGTTTGTTCATCATACTAGTTTCTTCACACATTTCAATTTATTTACAAACTTAACTTTTTGTGGTTGTAGTACATTCATCAATTCAAATTTGTATCTCTCGAACATCTTTACACAGAATATAACATGGACCTATATACTCCTTATAGTAGCAATTAATGTCTCCTCAAATTCAGGAATCGACTCATATAGTTAGATACTTTAAATCAAACAAAAACACATACATTCTCAATAATATATTCTACCTCTTATGCTTAAGTCTCCTCTAGGGATATGACTCCAATATTTACTTTGGAATCATTACATATTCATTTCGAATTTGTTCTTTCATTGATCATTCTTAACATAAACTATCTGATCTGCTTAATCTAATTCAGTGAAATTCTTCTTAAAAAGAAGATTTCTTACTACTATCATCTATACTATTCATGCAATCTTTATCAATCATCTATTATCATCATGGCATTATCAACCATTCTTAATGCCTCAGGAAGACCAATTCCTATCGCTCTTATAAGGTTATAACATTCTAATTACCCAAAACTTAATGAAGCAGTAAACCTAACTACTGCCACAAACCAATTTATATCTTCCACAATTGATACTTTGATCTCCATTGCTCCTAGACGATATTTTTCTCCTTATCTTTGAACTCATTACTCATTGTAACATCATCAACCATCTCAATTCCACAATATCTTCTTATACCGGATCATAACTCTCATCAAAGCAATTAAACAATCATTCTACTTACAAGTTCAACCTTTCAATTGCACTTTGCTTGTACACCTTAAATCTTGTCATTTCCACTTATGTCTCTATTTCTTCTCAGTCTATTCATAAAAATCTTTTCAAATCCACATCAATTCAAGTGCATATCCGCAACAAAATTTCATCATCATATTCACTGACATAATCAAAATTACTGAATCTATGTCTAACATATCGGACTATGTAATATCCACAAACTTTCATTTTCTCATATCATTAAAAAGTATCATTTTTCACTACTTCTATTTGACACATATTTCAAAAAATGCCCATGTAAGATCTCAATTCTGGGCTCTGATACCACACATGTTGGACCTCAAATTTGAAGCCCAACATTCGTAGTCATAAAGCGTGAGCATATTATCCTATAGGGTTATTTCAAGGAACCCTTATAGTCCTCATCCCACAAGGGTGACGCCCACACCAGTCAACTTCTAAAACAAACTGATTTCTCCTCTTTCATAACAGATTTGGGAAACTTCAAACTGGAATCACAATTTGACTTCTTCAGATCATTTGTTTCCCATTGTTTTAAGTTCTAATGAATACCTAACTTTCATCCAGAAACTGAACATCTTATAGGCTGAATCAGAATTCGAATTCTGCATATAATTTCTAAACCTATGTCTCTAGTTTACTCCATGTTAAAAATTATCTCAATTGGAACCCTACAGATCCAAATGCCATCAAAATATTGAGATATGTTTAGTAAAATATCCAATTCATACTCTTCCATCCGGTACCCTTAATTTGATTCAATCAATCTTTTTCAATTTAGTATCAAAAGCTATAAAATTTCATGAGAAGGTAGAAAAAACGTGTTAGGAATCTATTAGTCTAAGAATCACTTTGATCGGAGGTCGGATAACAAAGTTATGACTGAAAGAATCAAACAAGATTTTGTCCTCAATCTTATTGAACCTATTTCGGGACAATTAGCGTAACTTTCTCTATGGATATTGGATTAAGGCATTCTTTGGACGCTTAGAAAGAGGACTTTAAGATCTACAACATTTATGAAGACCTTGGAGACAAGTTCTATCATATTTAAGGGAAAAAGTGGACCAAATGATAGGATTAGATGAAACCAGATGAAGGGTCAGATGAATTGGGAAAATTGTCATAACCTTCCCTAGAGATATCGGATTAACGTGTTCTTTAGATGGTTTGAAAGAGAACTTCAAGATATACAACTTTTATGAAGACCTTGAAGACAGATTCTATCATCTATAGGGTCAAAATTGAACTAGATGATAGGATCAGATAAAACCAGACTACCAAAAGATGCAAGATAAACAGTGCATAGAAGATACACGTCATCGCCAGACGACAAGTCATCACTAGACGATACGTCATCACTAGATGACATATCATCATTAGATGATACGTCATCACCAGATGGCTCGTCATCGCTAGACAATACATCATCACCAGATGATAGGTCATCACCAGATGTAACGTCATCACCAGATGATGCATCATCACCAGACGATACGTCATCACCAAACAATACAAACTATACTCCTAAGCATCTCCACTTATAAGGATCATAACTTCGACTCCGATGTCCAAAAATTTCATACTATATATCGTTGGAAAACTAGAAAGATAAGTTACAACTTTCTAGAAGATAACTTCATCTAATTCAACCTAGATTAATCCAGATTTTCTCATAAACTCAAACACATGAATTTTTCCCCTATGGAAGACTTGAAATTTTGCACTGTGCAAACTTGAAATGTCTTTAGCATAACCATTCAGCTACCAACATGACTTCATTAAACTCTCAAATCTCAACTCATTTGTCTCATCACCTTCAACTACATTTGATCAGTCATAATTTATATCTTCCTTTCCATAACATCTCACTTATATATCTAATTTTAGCTCATATCATCCATACATCATTCATCATTTCCTTAAAATCAAAAGAATAAAGTTTTACAAATCTTTAATGGCTCTCCAAGCCACATTACATCATCGTCTCAAAATCTCAAATTATAAAAGATTCTTGAACAAATAAACTTGAAATGCGACTAAAATGTTGTGCTTTCCCAAAACCAACTCAAAATACGAATTAAGCAATTTGAAGAAATTTCCTTAGCCTCTTGATCACTTGATCCTTTACCTATCACCTGAAGGTGGGACAAAAGGGGGTGAGCTTGAAAGCTCGTGGGTAATAAGTTTATAACAAAGAATAAGCAAAATCGTTGAAATGTTTCTTGTCTTATAAAAGTCATAGTGAATTTATAAAATGCTTTGTTCTCAAATTTTTAGTCAAATTCACAAATCTTGCTTAAAACTTATAGTTAAAGTATCATCACATCAACTTAGCAAAACACTCAAATTATGCAACAAACTTAACAATTCAAAGATGCAAAGCACAAATAAATGGCTCGAGAGTTCCGTAGAATGAAACGGAGAAATTGAAGTTTACATCGTGAACAAAATGAGTCTGATGTCTCAGGATCTCGTGACCTCAAGCGGGCAGTCGGGAAAAGGCTATAGGTCAATGTGCACGTGACTAACAAAACGGGTTCCTCTCTTGCCCAAACAAAAGCACATATTCATGCTCAAATCATTTGATCATGTGTTCAGACTTTCATGCTTTCACATCTTTTTATTCATACAAAATGCCACGACATGTTTCAAAGCATAACGTGAATATTTCAATACCATTTTCCATTTAATAATCAAAATTCATGCACCAACATTTTACTTTCTTGATTTGTAAAAACTTTAATGGATCATAACTCTATTATCAACATGTAACCCACCTTGATTTCCTAGCTTAAAGACTTGCTCAAAATGCCTCTTCTCTTGTTCCTCTTGCCTCTTTGATCCCCTTTATACAATAACAAAAATCACACTCAATAGGGTTTTCAATTGAAAATCCCACAAAGCACAATAACTAAAATTGGTGCTAGAATGCTTAAACCTATGGATTTTCTAAGCTCCAAAAAATAAAATCCTTCTAAAAATCTGAAAAGATTGCTTCTAGCAATGCATCATGACCACCCAAATATTTAGGAATGTCAAAGTGGTTTTGGCTAAACTTTTCCTACATAAATTTTTTGTATAATTCAATCCTTTCATCATACAATGTTCCGATTAAACATAGAGCATCGAATTAATGTCTACTCTATTTTGAGTCTAATCATATTAGTTCTCTGCAAATAGCTATAAATTCAATTAATGACATTTGTACACTATTTACAAAATATCATTTCACTTTGGCCAAGGATTTCTTGAATTAATACTAATCAAGAACAATAAAACATTCTCCTTAATTACTTTAGGGTGATGAATCATATCTTGATCATTCAACTATCTCTATATAGTTCATGCTACATCTAATGACTACTGATTAAATGACCTATGATTAAATAGATCTTAAGTAGTATGAAAACATAGCAATCCTCATACACGATAACTGTGATGACCTTAAGTCAAATGATCACTTATACAATCATCACAATGAGAATTCTATAGACATACAACTAATGTTCCAAATAGATTTCTCATATCGAGTCTGTTTAGTGTATTTGTTCTCTAGCAAGCACCCATATGTTTGTTTAAGTATCTCTATACTTTAGCCTATGAGATTGACTACTGCTTTCATAAGGAAAAACAAAACGTGTTATAGTCTTTTTACATTCTATTAATGTCCAATCTTAATATAACAATGACTAGGAACATTTAGGAATAATACATAAATGCAATATGAAACTCATAATTATAATGTCATTATAATTTCATTTGCAATTTATAATTATCCCATGGACTTTATCATATACATCTAAACATGTACGAGATAAAGTATGTCTTTAATTAATTTGTCACTAAACTACAACCAAAGTGATTGACTGTAGGGCATAAATCAACAATTTTCCACTTGCACTCAGCCAATCATTTAAGTATCTCATACCATATCACCATATGATGATTATTCTACTACTAGATAAATGGCTTAATGAAAGAATTCTACAAGATTCTCTATAATGATCACTTGATTAAAATCTTATAACTCCCATCTTAATTATCATCATACTTCAAAAAAATTTCCTAAACACATTCTTGGATCTTTGATGAGACATTAGCTCCTTATACATACCCAATGGCTCTAATGTTCTATAGTACATTACTTTCTTGAACAATGCAAAGAAACTTTATCAAGTTCACTAAAGAACTTGTTGATCCAATCAATCATTTCCACTAAACGAAAAATGTATTACAGCTTAATTAGCAACCAATTACTACATTGGAACTTTTCCAATTCTAAATGATATTGTTTTAAGTAAATAAACCTTAATTGGGATTTACTTCTAAAATTATGTCCTTATCATCTTAAACTCAAATATCAACTCACACATAAAGTAATGAATATCTTTAATACTTTTCAAGTATTTGATATCTTAAATACTAAACATCCTTAGTACATTATCTATGCACTTGGACTTAAAAAAAGTTAACAACGTCCAATCTATCTCTATAGATCTAATTCCCATAATTAAGCTATTACTTTTTCATATCTAACAAGAGTTGTTCTTGAAAATTATGTGTTCGACAATTGAAAGTTAGAACTTTTGTTCTCTGTGAGCAATATGTCTCCACATAGTCCCACTGAAGAGGACAACTGTACTCCCACTAACCTTCTTGCAGATATAATAAATTCACAATCATCTTTAAAATAAACTCTTTGAATTTGTCGTGAAAGTGAATCTTTTAATGTCTAGTAGCCTTTTAACTATACATCAAATGTATCATTAAAGGCACTAGTTCCAATTAAATGTAATGTTATGATATTTGAACCTTTCAAATTCCTTCTTACTCCCACTACTTATCTTGAGAACCATTCTCCTATAACTATACATTGAATCAAACAATTTGTTCAATGGGTCTGTAATATTATATCCAACCTTTTGGATATCTCGTAACCCTTTATTACTCATTTAGTTCCAAACTAAATTGATAATATATGCTTCAACTAAGCATCACTAAATCATTAGCTTTAACTATTTCAAAGACTTAGTGTTTCTATCTAATATGAAATCTTGCTAATTGATTTAATTGGAACTATAGAAGGTAAGTCATTATACCAGGCATTGCCATAAAAGAAATAATATTGCATTATACAATATCTCATATTGTATTTTACTCCTTACATAAATACATACACTTATGAATTTAGTTGTAAAGCAATTCACTAAAGAATCTCATTCCTTATAGATAACCAAAAATTTAAAACTTACTATAACGATCTCATTGAAATGCTTTAGCATTCTCAATGCTTTATTTTTACTTAGATTTAAACAATTTGAACTTTTCAAAATTTTAAATCAACATTTCATTTAATGCATATGACTATATCACATAAAGTCATTAGTAATATAATGAAATATAATATTATTCTTTTATGAATTATTATTCCATGTACATTACATGTATAAGATTTAACAATTCAATAACATCATCATCCTTTCACCAAAGGTTGATTTGGTTATTCTTCAACTATACAAGTTTCATAAGATCCATACGATTCACAATCAAAAGGATACATATATTGGCATAAAAGGATAATCTCGGTTATCCAACTTTTTATTCTTAACATTTATATCAAACATAAGTCTCTTTTGTTGGACCCTATTTTCGGAGCCCAGCGTTTGCAGTCATCATACGTGAGCATATTACCCTGTAGGGTTATTTCGAAGAACCCTCATCAGCCATCATCCCATAAGAGTGGTGTACCCACACCAATCAATCACTAAGATCACAATTTGACTTCTTCAAAGCAATCATGGCTCTAAATCTCTATTTTAATTTGATGCAAGAACCATCTCAATCGGAGCTCTAAGGATGAAGTTATGCTTAAGAAGCCAAAGTTTGTTCAAGCCCCAATCATGCTCTCTCAACTGACCCCTCACTATCTTTCCATCAATACTTTGTTAAATAACAATCAAAAGCTACCAATTTTTATTGAGAGATAGATAAATGTGTTAGTAATCTATTTCTTCAAGAATCACTTCATTTGGAGGTCATACGATGAAGTTATGGCCAAAAGAATGAAACATGTTTATATCCTCAATCATATTGTACCTATCTTGGGAAAATTGGCATAACCTTCTCTAGAAACCTTGGATTGAGATCATTCTTAGATGGTTTGAAAGAGAACTTGTAATCTATAACTTTCATAAAGACAACAAAGCGAGATTTTGCAATTTATATAGTCAAAAATTCAAATTTTCACGAGTGTACAATGCATATCCATTGAACGGATATACACGGGGCCCGAGAAGGTCTGTTTAATGGACATGGGTGATGCTGGGGGTCCTCACAAACCCGAGAAGGTCTATTTAACGAACCTAAAGTCCGCTTAATGGATATAGGGTATACCCAAGCCCCTCCAAAGCCTCTCTAATGCTTCCTACATCCATTCTAACATTACTTTCACTCATAATCTTCCCAAATTCACTTCTTCTAGTGCAATAACACTCCTTAAACATTCAATTACCAATTTGAGTGCATTAAACTCCCAAACATCAACTCAAATGATTGATTATGTATAAAAATTATCATCATTACTATAGCTATTTTGTGCATACCTTCTAAGTAGCATCACCACTTATAATACTCATATCTCTCAACTCCGATACCAAAAATTTACATACTTTATACAGTTGGAAAGCTAAGAGGATAAGATATGACTTTCCAGAAGATAAATTGTCTATTTCTTCCTAAATTAATATAGTTTTTTCCCTGAATTCAGTACACAATTCCTACCTTTATGAAAAACTTAAAAATGCAATATAAAGACTAGGGGAAATCATGAGCAAAACATTATATATATATATATATATGTATATATGTATATATGTATAAATCAAAAAGATTAAGAGTTTCACAATGCTTTAGTAGGCATTTTGAGCCACCTTACATCATAATCCAAAAATACAAACTTTACAAGAACAATAATTGCTCAAAATGTGACTAAAGCCTTGTTTTACATAATCTAGCTTTAGAAACAAAATATGCAAACTGGAGTGATACCTTGACTCTCGACTCGATCACTCAATATCTTGCTCATTGCCTGAAAATGGGAAAGAATGGCAGGGGGTGAGCTCAAAATCTCGTGAGTAACAATTTTATAATCAGTAACAAGTAAAAATCATTTAAAACCTTCATGATCATAGCAAATTCTCAATGAATCATAAAACACAAAATTGTCAACTTATCAAACCAATTCACAACTCACATAAGTCATACCCCCATCAAACTTGCCAATACATCATAATCAATTAAACACATCATAATGGTTTGGGTGGTTCTATAACAGAACGTACTACACATTTCTAATAAGGGTCCTGTGTAGCCATGAACAGAATGTACTATTGCAATCCCACAAAATGGTCTTTTATAGCTGTGAACTTATGAGAGTCCGTAAAGGAGCTCTATGCTATAAGTGGGCAGGCGGGAGAAGTCTTTTAGTCAAAATGCACTTGAAAAATAGAACAGACTACCACAAACCCACATAACATGTTATTCATGACTTGAAAACTAATTGCCTAAAGGGCATATTTTGAAAACTTGTCTTTCATGAGCATGAAATATTTCATATGCAATTCCATCATCATTTCACACTTCATAAACCAAAATCCTATACCAATCATATAGCCATTTCCCAAATCATTCAAAAGAAACAGATACAACAATTATGAAGCCATTTGAAACCATTCTCATATCAGTTCATAATTCATTCACAAAATTCATATACAAAAATATGTGGCACATTCTCAAAGCATTTTAAAGAACAATAAATGCACATTTTCAAGGTAGTTGGAAATCATTTAATTCCATTTATTTGAAAGAAACTTTAATAGCTTATTAACTCAATTATAAAAATGTCACCCACCTTAATTTCCTTTCTTGAAAACTTGCTCAAGGATGTCTCTCCTCTTGCTCCTCTTGCCTCTTTTGCCTCCCTTCAACATTGACAAAAATCTCCATTCAAAATGAATTCCAATTGGAAAACCCAAAGAAACCTATGCATGAAATTGATTCTAGAATACTTAAACTCATGCATTTCCTAAGCTCTTTATACCAAACCCTTAAAATCCAAAAGATTAAATATAAACTTACCTTAAATCTTTACCAAACAATGAGCTTCTCAGCTCTAATGGAAACCCTAATCTTCCTTTTCCTTTTTCCCTTTTTGAACACTCTCAAAATCTCCATTTAAAACTAAGAAAAATTGAAACCTAGTTTGCTCTTCTTACTTTCCCTTCTTTTCTCTCCCACGACACTCTCTTCTCTTTTCTCTTCAATTTTGTTTTCTCTCTCTTCTTTCAGTCTTCATTAACATTTTTCTCTTCTCAAGCACAAGACAACAATGCCTTCTTCCCATCTTGCCCTTTCTTCAAAGCCTTATGACTTTCCAACTTAAGTGATCTTCCAAAAATGCCCCTCATGCAAGCTTACCACCTTAAACTTTAATTCAATTTACCTATGTCATAAAATCCTACTCACATTAGTATGCTGATCAATTCCAACATAAATTAATCTATCAAGACCCTAAAATTAATCTAATCATGCTTATCCATCAAAAAAAAAATTTTGGGGCCCAACACCTTTGATCCAATATATATGCAAACTATTTGCATGAACTTGGATCAACTACTTTTACTTTACAAGCTATTTCTCATCACGCTTTGAACATTACAATAATGTTGAATCGAAATTCAGTATCAAATACACATAAGCATGAATTAAAAATTCATATGATCTCTATTATATAACATATGGGCAAAAAAAATTATGCAATCATGATTCTTTTAATGACAACTATTATCATATTGTTGCTAAACCTTTATTTGTAGTCCACAATTATGCTTTTAGTAAGTTAAATTAAATGAAATAATTCCAACAAGGTGTTATACCTTTCAGCCCTACTTCATGCAACCCCTTGCATTTTACTATCATGGTGTTGGCATACATCTTACATGTCATCGTCAAAGTTTACGAGATATTAGTCAACTCAAAATGTCAATAAATTTTGTCTCTACAACTTTGTCGTCATATCCTCAATGAGGATTATAGCAAAATTGCATAATGAATATACAATTTTCTATCTAACTTTTCTCAAACAAATCCTATGTTTAAGAACTTGGGTTCACTAACTTAATATCAACTATAGTAAATAAGGTAAGTTTCACTCATAACAAAATAAATGTAAGAAAGCAAGTAATCAATTATATTCCATGACTATCAAATAAAATTAGGACTTTAATCATACATTTGATTACTCCTACTATTTTTATTTGAAATAATCGCCCTCACTGTTGGATCCCGTTTTCGGAACCTAACTTCGGAATCATAAATCAAACAACAAAGTAGCAGAAACGGGATCCAACATTTGTGGTATTATAGCGCCAGTATTAGGATCTTGCATGGGCGCATGTGTATAAGTGATATGCATGAGAAATTGAAAAAAAAATTGAATGGATAGAATTGAATTAGTGAGAATTTGATATTGATGTGAATAAATTTTCATGAATTATTTGAAGAACCAAAGTGATTGATTGATTTAGGTGACAAGAGTATGATTGATAATAAAAATGTGTTAATGGAAATTAAGATTAGAATTTCATGATGAATTTGGATGAATTGATTTCGGATATACATGTGTGAGATGCAATAAAGGATACTTGAAAGATGAGTTGAATGATAGAGATATAGCTATGTATAGAAGTTCAAAAGGTTGATATTGAATGGTATTGGTCCATATTAAGGCTCATTAAGAAATGGGACCATTGACTTGTGTAAAGATGTAATGAAATAGTGATTTAATATGATACGGGAGTTCTTGACACAAGAAGTGAATAAGTGTGAATAAGTTGAGATATAAGTATGATGAGGAATTAGTTAAGAAAGTGATTGACTAGGGTCTTTTAGAAAGAAATTATTTCAAAGAATGTGTTACTTGGTGATTACCTAAGTACGAATTTCGAGGATGAAATTCTTTTAAGAGGGGAAGAAATGTTGGACCACGAACTGTAACATCCCGTTACCGGTGTGACGGGTATATTGGTAATTTGGATCAGGTTAGAATTGGGTACAGGCAAGTGTTGCATTGTACATGCATTATCGTT
>JANKYF010000004.1:9546462-9557084 GCA_029829435.1 Erythroxylum hondense | reverse complement strand
TTTGTCATAAATTGGAAAAGAAAAAGGTATTTTTTTCAATATTTATTTCTATTCCCTTGTTTTGTTTTTCTGATTTGCGAAACATGTTAGAATTTAGATAGATTAGAAGAAGAAAATCATAATTGTAAAGAAATAAATGAAATTAAAAATCCCATGGCTAACGCGTACAGTTCCGTTGAGAGAAAATGTAGACAATGTCGGTGTCATGTCAAGTGTTGATAGTCCAGATCCGGGCCACGTGTCAACTCTTAAGACTCTGGCAAAGCCCAAATAGGTGGTACGGCTCACCTTATCTCAAATCAATCTTTCCTTCCCTGTCTTCAAGCTCTAACAATCCAAAGCTCGAGCAGCTGTTAAACTGAAGCCTTCGACAGTACATCAGTAAACTATTAGCCATTCTTAAGGTTACACCATTTTTCTTAGATCATTCAACTTCAATCCAGAAGTAGAAATGGCGTCACTTTTATGTGACTCGCCTCCTCTGATGAACCATCTCTCTCCAGTAACTTCGTTTTCCCAATCAAAGTATCCCCTTTTCCATGAAAAGCACCTCAAGAGAAAAACCCTTTTGGCTTCCTCGTTTCTGGGTATTAAATCTCCGCAAATATTTAACTTCCAACTGAAAACGTCGAGATTTGCATGTAGTGGAAAAAGGAGGATGCGTATGGTGGCTTCGTTAGGAGGACTTCTAAGTGGTATTTTTAAGGGTGCGGATACAGGGGAGTCTACTAGACAGCAGTATGCTTCGATTGTCAGTCTCGTTAATGGATTTGAAGCAGAGATGTCGGGTTTATCTGATTCACAATTGAAAGACAAAACTTCAGTCTTGAAAGAGCGCGCCAAAATGGGTGAAGCTCTGGATTCCCTTTTACCGGTAAACTTTTCTTTTTATTGCTTGTAACCTTCAGAAAAAAAATATGTGTTTCGACATCTTGAGTAGAAAAGCATATTTGTTTCAGGAAGCATTTGCTGTGGTGAGAGAAGCTTCAAAACGGGTTATTGGTCTTCGTCCTTTCGATGTCCAGCTGATAGGTTAGTTTTGAAGTCTGTACCGAATTCTTACATAACTTGATACTTTCTTGATCTGGCCAAGGTGGTTTTGGTTTCACATTTGGAAGCGGAGAAGTTAATCTATCGTTTTTTTTTTTTAACGAAGGTGGCATGGTGCTTCATAAAGGGGAAATAGCTGAAATGAGGACTGGAGAAGGAAAGACACTTGTGGCCATCCTACCAGCCTATTTGAATGCGCTAACTGGGAAAGGAGTTCATGTTGTAACTGTTAATGATTATTTGGCCCGAAGAGATTGTGAATGGGTTGGTCAAGTCCCCCGTTTTCTTGGATTGAAGGTTGGCCTAATTCAACGTATGTCATATACTTTCATATTATTGCTTATTTGTTCCTTTTCGTTCTATCTGAAACTAGTGCGCACGGCCACACCAAGTTATTTGTGTATTTAAATGGGTACGTTTAAGGCCCCTTAAGGGCACATTGGTCGACTTTTCTATGGGATTTTTCTCCTTCCTTCTTTTTATAATAAATTTCAGCTGCCTGCGAGTTGCTTCTTGTTGAGTTGCATTCTAGTTCTTTTTTCTGTGATCTTCTTCCTCTTTATTATTCCTTCTTCTTTTCACTTTTGGTTGGATGTTCTTTATTTCTTCTGCAAGTGACCATTAATTCTTTTCATTATGTTTTTTATTACTTACTGTGAAAATTCTTTTGATTAAGCAACCCCTTCTTTTTCTTTTCTTTTTTGGCAGAGAACATGACACCTGAACAACGTAGGGAGAACTACATGTGTGATATAACGTATGTCACCAACAGTGAGCTTGGTTTTGATTACTTAAGGGACAATCTTGCCACGGAAAGTAATTCTTTCTTATGTTCTTAAATTTCCCAGATCAACATATCATAATACTGGCATTATATTTATTGAAGAGCCCTAAGACATACAAAATGGCTTATATTAAATCTTTTCATGTCAAATCCCGCAGAGTGTTGAGGAGCTTGTTTTAAGGGGATTCAATTACTGTATAATTGATGAAGTAGATTCCATCCTTATTGATGAAGCAAGAACTCCTCTCATTATATCTGGTCCTGCAGAGAAACCTAGTGATCGGTATTATAAAGCTGCCAAATTAGCTGCAGCATTTGTACGTGATATACACTACGCTGTAAGTCTCCTGTGGATGCGCTTTATTACTTTACAGAAGAGACTACCAACTAGACAGCATATTTAAAGTGAAACACAAACTGTTTATCTGATTTGTCTGGTTCTTCTTTTATGGTCAGCGTAATAGAAGTCAGGGGTAGTTTGAAAAGATAGCCTTAATAACCTACACTTTTGTTACAGGTGGATGAGAAACAAAAAACAGTTCTTCTTACAGAACAGGGTTATGAGGATGCTGAAGAAATCTTGGATGTAAAAGATTTGTATGATCCTAGAGAACAATGGGCATCATATGTAATAAATGCAATAAAAGCAAAAGAACTATTTCTTAGGGATGTGAACTACATCATACGTGGTAAGGAGGTGCTGATTGTGGATGAGTTTACTGGTCGAGTAATGCAGGTGATTTTTCTGCCTGACAAGCATAGTTACAGATATATGTCCGTATCAATGTTATTGTACTATTACCGAAGATAAGCTTACCTTTATAGATACACCTTTTTTCTTCATTAGGGAAGGAGATGGAGTGATGGCCTTCATCAAGCAGTTGAAGCAAAAGAAAGCTTGCCAATTCAGAACGAAACTGTGACCCTTGCATCAATCAGTTACCAGAATTTCTTTCTCCAGGTATCTTTGATCTCAGATGATCATGTTGAGCACTTTGGATAACTTATGCTACCTTGACTGATATTCTGTTAAATGAACTGCAACAGTTCCCAAAACTTTGTGGAATGACTGGAACTGCAGCAACTGAAAGCACTGAATTTGAGAGCATTTACAAACTTAAAGTTACAATTGTTCCAACAAACAAGCCCATGATAAGAAAGGTTTGTTTTACCATGCTATCTATATCAACATCTTTTACTTTAATATTTTACGGGCACAATAAATTTTCACAAATGATGTAATTTATCTAGTAGTATGATTTTAGTATAGTTTAAAGAATTATAAGCCATGTTTATCATCTTAACACCGTAATCTGGGAACTATTTAGCCCAAAGCGGGGTTTACTACTTGTGGCACTTGTTCTTGTTGTACTACTGATGAAACTACCTATCTTCTCACCATCTTCCCAGGACGAATCAGATGTAGTTTTCAGGGCTACATCTGGGAAATGGAGGGCAGTTGTGGTAGAAATTTCTAGAATGCATAAGACAGGTCGTCCTGTCCTTGTAGGCACAACAAGTGTTGAGCAAAGTGATGAATTATCTGAACAGTTGCAAGAAGCTGGAATTCCTCATGAGGTAAGGTGTTTCTTTGGGGAAAAAATAGAAAAGTGTAAAATTTTTATCACTTGTTGTAGGGTGTTCAGGGTAATAAACTTTTCTAGGTATGGATTGCTTAAAGGTTCTGAATGCAAAACCGGAAAATGTGGAGAGAGAAGCCGAAATTGTTGCACAGAGTGGTCGCTTAGGGGCTGTGACGATTGCCACAAATATGGCAGGTCGTGGAACAGATATTATTCTTGGTGGTAATGCAGACTTTATGGCAAGGCTTAAGCTACGAGAGATGCTCATGCCAAGGTATCAATGCGCTTAATAATGATGCTTTGTTTGTCTTTATGCTTCTGATTACTTTGTGATTAGCGTGTCAATATTTGTATTGCGGCTTATCATTCTTGTTGACACTAAGGGTGATCTTTTGTTGACATAGATACTTCTTAGGAAGGTCATTGATGCAAAAGAGTTAATAATTTTTCTATTTTTCCTAAATCAATTGTATCATTTGTAAATACCTTTCTTATCAACATTGCAAAAGGATTTGTGGTCATAGTTTCTCTTACTTCAGTTAACTATTGTTGGTTCCCTTGTGCTTCAAATTAGGAAAGATTTACCATCTCAACTCCAAATACATAGGGCATAGTTTTGGTGATACACCATCCATCACCATCAATCTTCATTTGGGTTACTGCCTGGAAAAGGAAGAAGCTTAGCCTTTATAGTGAAATAGGTTATATCAAATTGATGGCTTGTTTATTTTGGTTTGAACGTGATTTCCATGTGACAATTTACAGGGTTGTTAAGCCAGCTGGAGTTGTTTATGTATCTGTGAAGAAACCTCCTCCAGTAAAGTCATGGAAGGTCTGTACAAGTATTTCCTGGGTTAAGATAAAGGATTCTGCTTTTGTTATTTAAATAATCTCATACTCAAGTAACACTACAGGTCAATGAGAATTTGTTTCCATGCAAACTATCCGACGAGAATGCTAAATTGGCTGAGGAAGCTGTACTGTTAGCTGTAAAAGCTTGGGGCCAGAGATCACTGACTGAACTTGAAGCTGAAGATCGTTTATCTTATTCCTGCGAGAAGGTGCCTTACATGCACTCTACATTTGTGATGCAAATACTATTGATTCACAATTAAATTGAATTGGATGTTGAAGGCATTTTATACTTTTCTTCTCCTGTTGATTAATTTAAATCCATCTATGCCATTGCTGATCAACCTCATAATTTTGTGTGTAGGGCCCCGTTCAGGATGAGGTCATAGCCAACTTGCGGAATGCCTTCCTAGGAATTGTGAAAGAATACAAGGTCTATACTGAAGAAGAAAGAAAGAAGGTTAGCTTTTCCTTGAAATTATTTTAACTTGGCATAATTCTGTCTTCAAGTGCTGATTGGAGCTTAAATATTTTCTCCATGCCAATTTAGGTTGTATTGGCTGGTGGACTGCATGTGGTGGGGACAGAAAGGCACGAATCACGGAGAATAGACAATCAGGTTTATTTGCAACTGTAATTGCTTAATACAAGTTTAGGAGTAAACAAATGTTGGACTGTCATTCATCTGTCATCTGACTTGTGTTCACATGCTTTTAATTGAAAGAACTATCTTCAGCATATACTGTTCTAGATACGATCATCTCTATTTAATCTTCTAACGGCGTCGCACACTATACACGCAGCTTCGTGGTCGTAGTGGGCGGCAAGGAGATCCTGGAAGTTCACGTTTTTTCTTGAGTCTTGAGGATAACATCTTTAGGATTTTTGGTGGCGACAGAATTCAGGTTTGATATATAGTGTTTTTATCTGCTCTTTGAGTCTGTTCTAAGATCTTGTTAAATACCATTGATATTGCTTAAAGGGATTGATGAGAGCTTTTAGAGTTGAAGACCTACCAATTGAGTCCAAGATGCTGACAAAAGCTCTAGATGAAGCTCAAAGGAAAGTGGAGAACTACTTTTTTGACATCCGAAAACAATTGTTTGACTATGATGAAGTTCTCAACAGTCAGAGAGACCGTGTCTATACTGAGAGAAGGCGGGCCCTTGAATCGGATAATCTTCAGTCTCTACTTATTGAATACGCTGAACTGACAATGGATGACATCTTAGAGGTAAGTTATAGAAGAAGTTGCTGCTTAATCAGTTTTTATTCCTCATAGTTGTTCTGAATGATGCATTTTTTATATTGTAACTCCATGTCTTTCTTGAAATTTAAATGTTATTCTGGGTAGGCAAATATTGGCTCCGATGCTCCAAAAGAAAGTTGGGATCTCGAAAAGCTTGTTGCAAAAGTTCAACAGTTAGTGGCTCTGAAATTCTCTTCAAGCAGTTGTATATAGTGGATGCTTATCTTGATCAATATGGCCCTAAAAATTGTGACATGAATTCCTGTAATTTCAGGTACTGCAATCTTTTGAATGATTTGACACCAGATGTTTTAGGAAGCAAATGTTCAAGTTATGAGGAGTTGCAAGATTACCTTCGTCTTCGTGGTCGTGAAGCATATTTACAGAAAAGGGTTAGTAAAGTGGACATCCATGCTTGCAACGGGTTTATCCTTATTGCAATATAGTAACTAATCTTTAAAGCCCGGCATTCATCTACACAAGCAAGGTGCAAATAGAATGAGACATGCGCTGAATTGCCATCATGATGCTGTTAATACATATATTCATGTGTTACTTTTGTGGTATAAGTTACCAATATTCCATTGCCTGAAAACAACTCATCAAGCCAAGCTAACTGTCAACCATGAATTCCTAAAAGATTTGATTCTCTATGATCTACATAATTACAATGCTCTTTGCAAAATTGCTGTATTGTGATAATCAGTTGGATGATCCAGAATACCAAAAAAGACGGCTGAAGTAGGCCTATCTTCTTAAATTTGTACAGCACACACTTTGAATCTCTCCGCATGTTCTGTTTGGAAGTATTGATATGGCTAGTGCTGTCCCTTCCTTCCCTCAACTATTGTATGTCTTCTAGGAAATTGTGGAGAACCAGGCACCAGGCTTAATGAAGGAAGCTGAAAGGTTCCTGATCTTGAGCAATATTGATCGCTTGTGGAAGGAACATTTGCAAGCACTCAAGTTTGTACAGCAAGCTGTAGGTTTACGTGGATATGCACAGCGAGACCCCCTTATTGAATATAAGCTTGAAGGCTATAATCTTTTCTTGGATATGATGGCTCAGATAAGAAGAAATGTAATATATTCCATATACCAGGTTTGTAGATGACGATCAATTAAGTCTAGCATCCTTTATTTTTCATTCTGCCATTTCTTTTAAGTATGATATGTTTTAATTGGGTGTCTTTGGCAGTTCCAACCTGTCTTGGTCAAGAAGGCTCAGGAACCAAAACAGAACGAGAAATCAACCAAAGCTACTACAAATGGTAGAGGGGGTACCAAGGAACCAGATTCAGATCCGATTGGTGCAACAGACTCATCTTCATCGACTGTCAGCCCTCAGGCTAGTGCATAGTCGTCGACATGATATTATTTTTAGTCTTCGTTATGATATTATTTCGTTAAAGATGGTTCAGGATAGAAAGAAGAGAAATCCATTGCCCTTTAGTCGAACAGTAAATATAAGTCCAATTGCTTTTGTTAGAAAAAGAAGAAAATACGAAATTCTCCTGCTAGACTGTACACCATAAATGAAGACTATTGAAACGACAAATGGCTGCGGAGCTATAATTAAAACATGAAATGGGAAGTAAAAGAGCCTGGATCTCTTATTGTTCAATAAAGGATCACGATTCAGGTTTCAACTCTAGTTTCTTTCCTTGTTTGGCTCCTATGCGAGAGCATTTTAGCTAAAGCATCTTGTCCACAATGTAAAGATGTGCGTTTTCTTACCTCTAGCATAAAACTGAAACATCTTGACGTTGTCCTTGACAAAACAGGATGGTCAAGATAGGTACTGATTAGTAAGTAATACACAAATTCCATCATCAAATGGAGACCTGAACCTGTCCGTACGTTGCTGACACCACAGGTGGCCAAAGATGACTTACTTCTAATGGTGCTGTTATATCTTCAGTGCTTTAAACTATAAACTATTCACAAGGCAGACCCAACTCTGTCGATTCCTGGGCATCTTCTTCTTCAAGGCAAGCTTCATGCCCACGAAGAATTCTCTCAACAATTTCGTTGACATCATTTCCTCTAGCCTACATAAGCAATACACCAATCACAATCTCAAGAACATAGCCACACATATAAGATAAAACAGAAGTTGCAACTTAACTACTAACTTTTATGCCAAGGGCCATTGCAGTTTTCACTTTAACAAGTTCACCTAGTCTTAAAGATCCTCCCTTTTGATCCTTCAAATGGATTACTGAAACATTCCGTGACGAAGCTAAGCTAGGTAGATGCTTGGTGAGCCATTTAGGGTGGCAATCAGAGGCTAGTAGTACAGCCTGCATGCTCAACGCAAAGGATGGTGCTATTCAAATATGTGCATAGCAGTGTAACAGCAAACTAATTGAATTGAAATAAGCTTAAGGTTAGTTTTAGTTGAAAATTTTATAATGGAATGTAAAATTATTCCATCATTTTGGAAAATATTTTAAAATAGAGTAAGATAAAAGATGATGATTTCATGCAACATCACATTTAAACTTAAACAGTAAAAGTGAGTTTAGGATAGAATGTAAAATTATATATTTTACTCTATATTACATGATAAACTTTTACTAATAACAATATTTTTATAAATCATTAGATTAAAAGTTTTACTTCCAAACAAAAATACCCACGATGCTCTGATTTGTGAAGTTAATACAACCTGTAGATTGACCACCGGCGCTTTAGGGTTAGTGCTGAAGGCACGATGCTGTTTTGTGGGTCTTTCAATCTCCTTCGCCGCAGGCGGCATTCTTTCAAGTACACGCGTGACCTCATTGACCCCGACAGCAAATTGTTGCTGAGTTCAACGCAGACAAGATAGATTATTATCATTTAAGAAAACTAACCCTTTCACACAATCACTGAGAGACAATTACCAACCTTGTACCAGAATTTCTCTGGCAGCGAGTTGAGTTCCAACAACTTTGCGGACTCTATTCCCCTGTTCGTTACAGTTAAAGAACATACGTTGCTGTAAACAGTGTACCCTAAAATACAGCACATTGAAGAAGTTCAAGTAGTGTACCGGTGGATTGATTTGAGCAAACGAGATAGACGTTCTCCTTCATAGCAACTGCAACCAAAATCACCACCCAGATAACCAAATTCGAAGAATGAATTGTCAGAAAGCAGAAGCTCAAATTAATGTAGAAAGACAAGAGTTAGAGAAAAACAAAACCCACTTACTCTTTCTCTTTAGAAACAAAGCAGGACTTTGAGGTATCAGCTTCGTTGCTATTAGAAGCTCTCTTCTTGTTTCCCATGTCGACTCTCTGAGGATTTGCCAGGTTTGAACGAAGTGTTATACAGTCGCTTCAAGTGGATCAAACGCACTCAATAGCCCAAAGGACCTCACTATGCAGCCCAAGCAAATTGTTTTTTTTTAAAATATTTTCTTTACACTAACAACATAGCAATTGTTTTTTTTTTTATAATTTTCTTTAGACCACCAACATAGCTTCCGGACATGAGATTGACCATTAACGTCATGTTTATGAATGAATAGGATGAAACATAAATAACAAATTTAAAGAAAATAAACAAGTAATTGTACTTATAGTTTTCTTTGTGATTATTAGTAATGACTATATTTCTATTATTTAATATAATAAAAAGGATGATTGTTTGAAAGTAAATGAACAAACAATTCTAAAATACCATATTAAAGTAATGATCAAAATTTTAAAAATCAATAGATAAACTAGAACCATATAAGATTTTAAACTAGATCTAAGTAAATTTTTTTTGTAAAACTTCAAGATACTTTGACTTTATTGTAATGTAATGAACAACTCTACCTTCTTGAATTATTAAGAACTTTTAAACTACAATTATATTCTCTCTACAGCAATATAATCCCTAATCTTAAATTGAATTAACCAAAATCTCTTTCTAATCAAAACAACCTAAGAAAGCATTAATTTGCTTCATAAATTCTAGTGATAAATTTCACTCTAACCCAGAAAGATTATGTAATTCTCTCTTGAGCAACTCATTCAACCCTCATCATTAATATTGTGATCTAATATATAAATCATTTCTTGATCTCAATCTATAAATCCGATTAGTGGATCTTAAACTCTTGTTCTTTTGATTCAACACAAGATAAAATATGAACAAATTTAAAAAGAACTAAGAATTTCAATGTATATCAAATCTTAGGATCTTTCTCACCTATATTTGTATCTCAAGTAGTTCATAATAAAAGAAGGAAAAGCCACACAAAAATAAGAAGGAACAAAAGAATAAAAAATATACATATGGTCGTTGAACTTTTAAACTCTTGTTGAATCATAATTGATTTATTGTTTCTTCTAAGATTGCTCTTTTCTTGACCTCTAAAATCCTTATATATTTTCAATTACCTCTCTTTTAATAATGTGAAATCCTAATTTTTTTGTCCAACTCAACCCTAATACATGACCGGTTAAGCTTTGTGTTGCTTCACTTGTTTTTCTATAATTTTTACATAATAAATTACTATCAACATAGGAATGAAAACGAGTCCGTGTAACCATCATATTGGTGAACATATGCTCAATACAAGAGTATGTTGCATGCGCTTGATGGAATAATATGCCTTTACTTTGAACACGGCCTAAACATAGAACAATGTTGATACTATGTTCCTTGGATAAAAATCTCTTTTGAGAAATGGAATGGGGCATGTTTCAACAAGGCATTAACACATTTTTATGTTGTTTCCCTGTTTTGAGTCCTCTCTTCAATTATACCAAATTTTCTCCAAATTGACTCAAATTTTCTCTAAATTCATTCATTTTCCTTTAAGATACTAAAATAAGACATGGAACAAAATACTCAAAATACAAGAAAAATGCTATCAAAATTATGCTAAAAATAAAGTTTATTTAGCATATATCAAATTCTCCTATATTTATGCTTTTGTTTGTCCTCGTGTTAATCAATTTTATTATCCTAACTCAATTAGTATATAATTCCAAAGAAAAAAGCAATAAACAAATCAAATATATCGATCAAGATTCTCAACCACTTATTTAATTGCTAAGGTCATCAAATTGTTAAGTAATAAGCTACTTATATCAATTCAAAACTAACACAATTCACTTTATAA
>JANKYF010000004.1:9384175-9410073 GCA_029829435.1 Erythroxylum hondense | reverse complement strand
TATAGATGTAAAAAATGTATCGAGTCATAAATAATAAAATCCTTCAAGCATAAAGAATTTCAGAAATTTTAACAATTTATCACAAACATTTTAAAATTTTTCCAAAACATTCAGAAACAGTAAAAATCAATACCCTCTTTCTTTAATATTCGAAAAAATAAACAAAAATTTTGTAATTTCACTTCTTGAATTTTCAGAAAATCAAAATTAACTTATAATTCAAAAAATAAACATGTTACCCACCTCAATTCCGTGCTAGTACTTTGTCCATAGCATCAATTCTCCAATGTCCTTCTTCTTTCCTCAAATCTAAAATTCCCTAAACCAAAATCATCCAATTTCAACATCATAAATAGCATAAACCTCAAAATTAACTATAGGAAACCCAAAATCATCATGTTTCCAAGCTATCTAAAGAAAGATTTCTAAAAATCCCCAAATCACAAAATTGACATAAACCCTAATTACTTGTCATCCAAAATTTGATTCAATTAAACATGTAATCTCCAAAATTGAGCTCATCAATCACAAACCCATGTCATTTCTGAGATTTCTAACCCAAAATTTTAAGAAAAACTCAAAACTAAACATTCATCTCTTACCTCATTTCTCCACCATTTTCGAATTTTATAGACTTGGAAGGAAGTTCTTGAGCTCCTCCACCTTTTTTCTCCTGAGTATGCACGAAAATTCATCTTGGAGGACCAAAATTTGGAAACCCCAAGCTTCTCCTTTTTTCCTCTCTTCTTCTCTTCTCCACGGCAACTCCCATCTCCTTCCTCCCTTTTGTTTCTTTCTTTTGTTCTTCATCGTGGATCACCTCCTCTAAAACGACAGTCACTTAAAATTTATAGTGCCATGTCATTTAATGAGTGAGAAATGACTTAATTGCCCCTCCATTCAAAGCCTTTAACTTATGTCCTTAAGTGGACTTCCCAATATACCCCTAACTTCATGCTAATTTAGAACAATTTCTAATCATCAAATTGAAGGAATTTGTCAAAACTTCTTTCTAGAGAAATGTTCCCCTATGTCTTAATTTCATAATGCCACAAAAATCGTTTAATTTGGTACACTACACCCAGAGGTATAGTCCAAACATTGCGGACTGCCATTATGCTGAAAATTTTTTCCGCACTATACTTCCATCCGAAAATTGACAATCTTAGAGGCTGAATTAAAATTCACTTTCTTCATACAAAATGTAGCCTTATCTTTCTAGTTTACTCCAAATCAAGAATCACCTTATTTGGATGACTAGAGCAAACGTTATGACCAAAATATTGTCTGATTTTTCTAACCCAAGACTGCATCCTAAACCCGACTTCCATTCAGAAATTGGAAGTCTTAGGGGCCAAATTGAAATTTGATTCCTTCATATTACTTGTAACCCCAAATCTCAATTTTATTTTGCCTCAAGAATCAAATCAATCGGATTGCCACAGATCCCGAATTTTGCAACTGAACCATGTTCAGAATATTTCCCAACTCACTTTGATTAAATTAATTATCCTCAATTTAATCTCATAAAATCACAAATCCAACACTTTGAAAACTAAGTCAATCGGATGTCGGATGGAAAAGATATAAGTAAAAGATTGAGAGAGGTCGGAAGTGGAAGCAAAATACTCAAATTCAGAAGGGGCAAAACGGCATCGTAGCACGCAAGGGAGAAAAACAGACGAAAAAGGACGTCGCATGAGGAAAAGGAGAAAACTAAACGGCATCGCACGGAGGTAGACCATAACGACATGCTGGACCCCATTTACGAAGCCCAACTTCAGAAATCTTAATCCTTGTGCTTAGGACCCTGTAGGTCATTTGTTGATATTCCACAATAGTGGTGAGTGTACACCAATCAAACATCAAAATCACATCTTGAATAATTCACAGAAATCATAGCTCTAAGTCTCTATTTCGTTTTGAAGCAAGAAATAGAAAAACAGAAATCATATAAAAGCAAACGCAGAAGCAGAAATAGAAAAACAGAAACAGAAATATAAAAGTAGACGCAGACGTAGAAAAAGCAGACGAAGAATAGAAAGCAGACGCAAGAGTCAGTTCGGGCTAGTTACAGAACTCAACTGATTAACCGTTTCTTTCAAGATTCAAGAAATAAGATTCAAGAAACAAGATTCAAGAAGCAGTTGGAGACGAAGGCTATAAATATAAGTCGAAGTCGAAGATTGCAAAGTTAGTTGATTTACATCTACGCGATCGAAAAAGCATATCTGTGAGATCATTGTGCAAATTAGCTGAGAGCTAGTTTTACTGTAACAAGTTTTCAAACACTTTTGTGAGAAAGTAGTACAGATAGCCTGCAGAGGCTAAGAGTGAAAGAATACTGATTGTAGAGACCTGAAGAGGCTCGGAAAGAATACTTGTAAAAGTTGAAGAGATAGTGAAATCTCAGAAAGACTTCTGAGGACTGGACGTAGCCCACGGTTTGGGGTGAACCAGGATAAAATCGCTGTGTCGACTTCTCTCTACTCTATCTCTCTTTAAGATTCAAAGTTTGTTATTACTTAGTTTTTTTTAAACAAATTTTCAAAGTTTGATTAATTTGGATCTACCGAAGGTTCTGTAAAAGAACTCTATTTTTAACAAACGTTTTTAAAAGAGTTTTCAAAAAGGGGAATACACAATTCAACCCCCCTTCTTGTGCATTCATATATCGTATTCTAAGCATTGTTATAACGCGTGATTCACTTCACTACAAGTACGAACCGTTTTACCTAAAGCACAATTAGTATAGAACTTAGATAATGTCAAATTAGAAAACCGTTACACGAACCAAATTAAGGTGGATATGGTTATACACGTGAATGTCTAGACAAGGTTTGTAGAATTGACGAATTTTTCAAAAGAACTGATCTTAATCCTTTATAGATCTTTGTGACATCGCTCCTACCTCTATAGGCAGGAATGTCTTCTTCAAGATTTAAGGAAGCTTAAAACAACATGTAGTATAGAACATCAAAAGTGTGTGTGTGTGTGTGTGTGTGTGTGTATATATATATATATATATAAAGTAAGGAAATGAGATGTACATAATAAGGAAAGTGACGTCCAAATGACACTAAACATCTTGAAGCAGAAGATCGGCCATAGAAGGCAAACAATCATTAGCCTACGAAGTGGAGATTCAAAAATACATCTAAGTATTTTCCATGTGATTCAAAAATACATCTAAGTTTAACTTTGTAAACTGTTAACCAGTTTGACTTATGTCGTCGTAAGCTTGAAAAAGGGACATAACATACCTGTTTCGCTTGCATTGCTAATACGAGAGGTTCAAATTGTCTCAATTTTCTTCGATTGTTGATTTCAACTAGATTGTATCGGCTATGCACTTTTGTTCTAACAATTGGATTCGGGTCATATCAGTCACATTTAAATATCACGCATAGCTTTATTGGCAATGTAGGGTACTCGACTTCAAGTATCTCAATAATTTTACCATAATAATCCATCAATTCTCCTTGTTGAAAACTCCATTATTTATTGTTGCTATGCTATAACCATGATATTTGTATCCATTAATGAAATACACCAGATACGATTTAACAGTTCATAGAGGTCCCTTTATAAGATCATAAATAAACTTGTTCTCTATTGGATTTTCTTAGACCTACATAAAAGAAATTTTCACATGAAAGAGTATAATGTCATTTCAACACTTAAATCTTATAATTCAAGTATACGAATATTTGTAAGTGAAAACTTACATATATCTTGAACCATCGATGAAAGTGTCTTCTAACTTCTTTATTTATATCAACATGTGTGTTGCTGGGCATTATCTCGTGTAACAATACCTCGTATAATCTAAATACATTATTATACGTTTCATTTATGAACATCACAAACTTTGAAAATCAAAATAATCATGTCCAACTTACTGCATGAAAGGTTAAACCTCTTGACAGCTCAATAAAACATAACCATAGGTAACCTCAATTTCTTCTTCTATTAACATTCCTCTTGTTACACGTCTATATGTTTGTCTAGAATATGTGAAAATGGATAAATTACCATGAATATGACTCGTTCCTCCCTCATCGTCATTACAAGGAACTTTTCTTTCTCTTGTGTAAATATGCGGCTCAAAATAATTTGAACAAAATGTTCTAGCTTACTCCACTAAATAAGCATTACATATCGAACCTTCAACTCTAGCCTTGTTTTTATATTTTTCTTCAAGTGATGCAAATACCTATATTAAAAAATATGGTTATTACAATTTACTAGTTAAAATATGTTATTACTTCAATTACAATAATTTGAATTTGAATTACCTCTCAAACAGATACATCCATTGATATTGAATTAGACTTGCTAGTTTTGCCTTGTGTGCTAAAAGCACAGGTAGATGCTCCATATAGTCAAAGAAGCTTAGAGGAAAAATTACTTCTAACTTGCACAAAATTACTAGAATTTCCCTTTTTAGTTTTTCCATTTCAACCAATTTGATTTCAGATGATGTTAAACTTTTGAAAAAAAAACTTAATTATGTTATTACTTCCTAAACCTTATTCAGTAGCAATTCTTGAAATGCAATTGGAATTAGCCTTTGCATAAACATATGACAATCATGACTTTTTATCCCAAATAATTTTTACTCCTTCATGCCCACACACCTTACCAAGTTTGAAATATAAACATTGAGAAACTTTTGACCTTTCAACCATTCACACAAAATTTCCTTTTATTTTTTGTCCAAAGTGTTACATACTTTTGGATATGTACCATTGCGAAGATCTTTACGTAACTCATTCCTTCTACAAAAAGGTTGCAAATCAACTTGTGATTTTGCATTGTCTTTTGTTCTTCCTTCAATGTTCATTATGGTATTGAACAAATTATTAAAAACATTTTTTTCAATATGCATCACATCTAAATTAGGACATATCAAATTAGTTTTCTAATATGACAAATCCCAAAAAATATTTCATTTTCTCCAACCAAAGTTCCTACTAATGCTTATATTAACTTTATCAGCTTCAAATTTTGTAACTTTCATAAAACCTAATTCATCAATCTCCTGCAAAATCTCTTCGCCAACTTTATGAGCTAAAGGAGTTGTTTTTACCATCATATCCTAAATGAACTTTTGTTCATTACGTCTAAATGGATGATCTAGAGTAATAAATTTAATTTGATTGTCAAATCAACAAAATTTTCCCCCATTTGGAAGATAAAACGTATCAGAATTATTGCCACAATAAGGACAACTTAATTTCCTTATTGTGCTCCATCCAGACAACATGGCATATGCCGGAAAACCACCAATGGTCCACATCAAAGCTGCTTTCAACATAAAATTTTATTTCATAGACACATCATATGTTTGGACACCATATTCCCAAAGATGTTACAATTCAGATATCAATAGTTGTAAGAATACATCGATTCTGTGCTTCAGATTTGAAGGCCCTAGAATAATCACTGTCAAGAACATATATGCATCTTTCATACATATCTATAGAGGCAAATTATAAGGAGTAATTATGATTGGTCATGATGAATATTACAGGCTGGATTGACCAAAAGGTTGGAATTTATCCGTCAATAATCCTAACCTCACATTTTGACTTTCGGCTGCAAACTTAATATAGGTGTCACTGAAATGTTTCCATGTTAGTGCATCTGAAGGATGACTTACTATTCCATCTTCCTATTTGTGTTCATTATGGCATCTCATGTGAGATGTAGTAACATCAGAAACATATAGTCTTTGAAGTCTTAGAGGTAGGATAAACAATACATCCACTTCCAGGGTACTAATTTCTGATTCATTGAAAGCTTTCTAGGCTTGAACTTAGATTGACTACAAAATTTACACTCTTGTAATTCCATATCATCTCCCTAATACAACATATATCCCAATTTGCAACAATTAATCTTTTCAACCAGCAAACCAAGACCCCTAATAAGTTTCTTCATATTGTAAAAACTATCAATCATTGTATGATCAAGAGGCATTGTGTAACACCCCACTCCCCTAAGACCCGAACCCGACATCGATGGTGATATCCGAGTCCGTGCCCTACGAGGGTGGCGTGTTACATCACTCAGTCAAATCACAGTATAAATTTTTTTTGAAACGAACAAACACTTACATTATACAATATGCAGAAAACCTTTTTCATTACAACTGGTAATTACAATGACCACGAGGGTCCTTTTAGAAACATACATGGTATTATGGTAACAAGTCCTCACACTACTGTAGACGCAACTGATCCTGACCTCTTCTATCTCTCTCAAGCGATCACTATACGCCCGTTGCCTAACGGGGTATTCTTCTAAGTCCTGAAAAAAAATAATTACAAATTTTGGGTGAGTTTTGCGAACTCAATGAGTGACCATCATCGATGGTCCGCTCAATCAAGCTATGATACCAATGTATAACATATATTCGCATAGCTGCCTAATTGAACACAATTCATATACATCTATCTTTATTTCACACTTTCACAATATTGCACAATCATATATCCCATTCTTGGTACATACATATTTCACTCATATTTCACTTATTAATAATTCACTGTGATCGAGTGCCTAAACTGTTCTATTAAGGGCTCATTAATCTCTATCCCGATACATTGAGCCTGAGGCTCTAATCACTTATGATCTCCAAGCTCATCTTCAGACGTTCAGCTAAAAGCTCTAATCGGTGGCAACTCTGGTCAATAGCCATTATAATTCATACAACACAAGGCATATCACTATTCTCATAATTTCACAGTTATAAAAATACCCCATGACGGTTAACACATCAGTAGATGACAATTTATAGTGCATTCAATCAACTATATCAAACAAAAGTAGTATGTAACCCTTTTCCAATTTATAATAGTGTTGTGACCAAGCGCCTGAACTGTCCCTATAAGGACACATTTATCGTTGAGCTATAGGCTCTGAAACTGTCCCATTAAGGGCTCATTAATCATTGAGCTAAAAAAAGCTCTGAAACTGTCCCATTAAGGGCTCATTAATTGTTGAGCTAAAAAGCTTTGAAACTGTCCCATCGAGGGCTCATTAATCGTTGAGCTAAAAAGCTCTGAAACTGTCCCATCAAGGGCTCATTAATCGTTGAGCTAAAAAGATCTGAAACTGTCCCATTAAGGGCTCATTAATAGTTGAGCTTAAAAGCTCTGAAACTGTCCCATTAAGGGCTCATTAATCGTTGAGCTTAAAAGTTCTGAAACTGTCCCCATTAGGGGCTCATTAATCATTGAGCTTAAAAGCTTTGCTCGGTGGCTGCTCCGGTCACAACTATCAATTTTCTGTTCATGCATTCATATATTAATTTCATATATCACAATTCAACACTTTATTCATGTCTTCAAATATCACAATCATTTCCAAGTTGCTCCATTCGTATAAATGGTTCACAATATTTTTCACATTAAGAACACAATCACAGTTTCACATACTCATAACATTTCTATATCATATCACATCATTACTCCAGACCTTCTGTCCGGAGTTCAAAATCAAACACTATTCCCACCATTCTACTCCAGAGAATTATAAACATAGAATTATAACACATAATAATCGGAGGACCATCTAGGTCACTCACCTGACTTCCGCGCTAAGGCCTGGAAGTCCCGGCAACGTCGGTGGGCTGACGTTCCAAATGTGCCTCTATCACAAGTCAAAACACATTTATTTAACAAAAATCCTAAAATTATTCTCCAAATTGATACAGGCTATCTTTATGTCGAAACTATATCAACTTCTTTTCTTCATAAAACTTGTAGTCCTATGTCTCTAGTTTACACCAAAACAAAAATCATCTTATTCGAAAATCTGAGCAAAACGTTATGGTTTAAAAACCATCTGTCAGGAAACAGTAGCTCGTCGCGGCGTAAAGAAGCTCGCCGCGGCAAAATTCAAACGTTCACTGCGGTGAGGAAGCAAGTATGTGCCGACGTGCACCGCGGCGTGCACATGAGCACGTCGCGACGTGCGAGTCCCAAATTCTCCCGAAACCTGATTTCTCAACCAATTTAGTCCAATAACTCCCATTTTTCAAAACATAATTCATCTAAACACTTAAGAATCACTAAATACTTCATTTCCAACTCATTTCAAACCCATATCTCATTTACAAAACATCAAAATTCAACAAGCTAGAAAACCCTACAAACCATACATTTCGTTAACCCATTTTACAACTTCTAACACACAATCCTCTCTTAACTAACATCAAAATATGTTTTATTCACTTGATCAAGAGGGAAGATACCAAACTTACTTGAATTGGCATACAAAAACTTCAAAGATTTCCAAACCCCTTCATTTTCTCCTTTCCTTCTTCTCCCACGGTATTCTCCTCCATTTTCCACCCAAAAGCCCTAATTTCATCTTTTTATACCATTTCTAATTATAACATGTCCATTTTGCCCCCTTCATTTAACCTTAAGCCATAGAATTTAAGCGTCTTTCCCAAATTGCCCCTTCACAAAAATTCTTATAACTTCACCACTTAAATTCAGAAATTCAAACTCTTAGGGACTGAATTGAAATTCAATTTTTTTTTCCGAATCATTCACTTTCATGCCTAGCAATTTCCAATTCAAACAATTCATTCGCTTTGACTTTCATAATTCTCTCCATTGTTCAATGTCTCATAATAAACAAAATTCCTAGATCATGTCTTTAATTTAGAGAGCCATTTTGACAGTCGTTGCTAGTACCAGAAATCTCAACGGTACCCACTTAGCAATTTTATACAGAATATACTGAAAGCATTCCAATTTCATTTTTCGAACCCAAATTTCACATTTTTTTCACTAAAAAATTCACTTATAGAAACATAAGCTGGAAATTGTCACGAGTACAAGTACAATCATGTACATTTGCCAAATTTACCAATCGTATCCATATAGAGGCCAATCAATGCATGAAAAACACACACTCACCATCCGATCCAAATTTACCAATTTATCCTTCCCATCGATGATAGGATGTTACAATTCTCCCCTCCTAATAAAAATTTCGTCCTCAAAATTTATTTTGACACTGGAAAAAGGTAGGGGTATTGTTATCACATACACTCTTTTAATTCAGATATCATCTTTCTATTCGATGTTCCCTTATAACATAACAATCGTTGTTATCGATAGGTCACTCAATCCTCTGTTCAGGTATTTTACTTGGGCAATTTTGTCCCTGAAGAGTTTCAGAAAATTCGACTCATTAATACCAAATTCAGCCCCACATATATCGCATTAAAACAATCTGAGTCATAAAATCACTTATAATACAAAGTCCCATTTTCTTGCCTCCCTTTTACTAGAAACCACTTTATGTCACACTTAAATTCCCTTATATCCCTGTATCTAAATCATACTACGCATCGGTATTAGTACCCTGAACCTTCACATTCATTTTCCATATAGACACAATAACCACTTTCTTTGGATTTAAAACGCATTTCACTTATTACTTCACTCGCTATTGATAACCCAATTTTGCTTAGACTTTAACTCAGGGTGACCCCACATTTTCGTTGTCTTACCCAGAAACTGAAGATTTTACCCGCAGTCACTTTACACTATACATTTTAAGCTTAAATATTTCAGGCGCATGCCTCATACTTTTTCCAATAGTCCCTATTACTAGGAACTCAAATATATATTTTCACTCAGATCGACATTCTTAGGCGTCAATTCCTTTTTTGAGGTCCACTTACAAGAACCTCTCTTTATTTGTTCGTACACATATTTTATACCATCAAAATCCTCAAATCCACAATTGGTATATTCCTTCTTGAGGTCCACTATTCGAGTTTTCCAAATTCCTTTATGCAAAAACTGATATTACTATTCCACAATTTGCAATTTGTTCCACTTTAACTGGTCATTGTACCCACTTTATTTCACTTGATCGAGTTATCCAATATCCACATAGGTGGTACTTTACTATGCAAAGTCTTATTCAATACTGTTGATCACTCATTAACTGCATTAGGACAAGTACCTCTATATAATCCATCATTCTTTTCCAAATTCCCCTTTTTTTTCTCCACTAATCTGTCTATTGATACAAAAATCAAAATTCCAATCCTCCAAAACCCATTATTTGTACAGCATCTTTCAAATCATAAATCCAAATTCAGCTCATTAGACTACAATTATCCTTAAGTACACAACATCAATTTACTATTTCTAAAGATTGTATCTTAAACTCTCATGGAATTTTGTTTACAAAACTCATTTATGCAGCCACATATATTTTACACACTTTTTCAATATACACTAAGTCTCGCATTGACATCATGATGCTTGTTAACGCCAATAACTATAGCCTTAAACTCATTGTACTCATATTTAGTCCTTGTAGCCCCTTGAGTGACTAAATCCTCAATACAATAGCATTTTTTTTCACTTGGTATTCTCTATTTGTCATTGAATTTCCCTTTTTCTTTACAAACCCCTTTTTCTTTACGGACTTTTGCAGTTCTTTCGATTTCCCAAAGACTCCACATTGACTTATGCCACTATCTGTCCATTTTTTTTCAGTTGGTCTATATATTCAATCTATCCCGCATTAGAAAGTCCCCCATCAGAGGTACATTTTGTAATTCACTGTAATTCACAAACATATTTCCACAGTCTATGATGTGGCCCAAATTTTACCTCACATTAACACAACTGTCTCATCGAATTGCTAAAATCCACTTATATACCTATGTAGTTGGACACTTTCCATCAACAAAAGATATACACTCCCGTTAGCCTTTTCTAACTCTTATACTTGGGTCCTGATTATGGATGAAATTCCTCTATTCGCTTTTGACCACTGATCCTTCATTTCAAATTTATTCTATCATTGATCATACATCAACTTAACCAACTTATCATTTCACATTGATTTCTTGATACTAATCACCTTATTATCCATGATCCCTTGTTCATCAATTAATTCCCATGATTTCATTGTATCTCAAGAAAAAAACATATCAATTTTTATCACAATTAATAGGATCAAAACAGCCTCGATAATGGAGCTCAATGAGGCATTAAGCAAATACCCCAATAAATACCAAATCCTTACATCTTCCTTAGAGATGTGTTAAAGTCAAGTCTCCCATTAATCACATTCACAAATGCTACATATCTCCAATTAACTCTAGATACTAAATCTTTCCTTGATCCAGCCCCTGATTGGGGTTTACCATATAAGCATAGCAGAAATCGGTTTGTAGGCCCATATTGGCCCTGCACTTTTTTCTCACAATAACACACGTAGTAACAACGATTTTACTCCAATTTTCTGGTATTTATCACTTCTTCTAACATTTTCCATACTACCCATCATATATCACATTTTATCACTAGCAAAAATCCTGTTCCTTTCATTCTCTCATCGATGTGTATATTCGCGATCCATTCAGAATTATAATTGTAGGAGCATCAATGAAATGAAACCTCATTTTCCAGACAAAAATATTTTGTTATGACGTAACTTTTCTCGCATTTCACATTCACATCCCATTGAATTATTTCTTTTAACCTACTTATACACTTTAATCTCACTTTATCCACTTTTTCCTAACAATTCTTCACTTACAATACAATACAGTCCATCATACTCGTATCAACACAAATACAGTGCATCTATATCTGCCTTTTTCTCATTTCCACTTATCCCATTTTATCAGACATTTAGACATACACATCAAAATCACAATTGCCTAGTCATCACTGAACTTTTGATCAACATAGACACATTCTTATGCTAACTCATTAACTCTTATCACTTTTCACCGATATTCTTCTCATGTCCGAATTTAACCGTTCAAGGTATCACAAATTTCGTTTTCTTCCAACCCAATTTATACACTTTAATTCTCATTATTCAATTCGATATCACTTCTTTCCTAAATCAGCCCATACCACTGTTTTCACGTTCATAACACATTCGAGGGTTTAGAGCCACAGTACAATGTGAATATTATTAACAATCAGTAGGACCTCGGCCTCTCGGGCCTCGCACCCTAACGGTTACACCTTTCCCATTCCCAACTGCCCATAATCCACATTGACTCATACGCTGAAATATCATTTCTTTTCCTCACTCTGAAAAACTTAGCACTTGTTCATGCATATAACTCATACCTATAGGACTCAGACTTGGGATAAGTTGCCAAGGTCTGCTATGACATGTCTTTACTGTATACGATTTGACCTTCTTTCAGAGAACGCCCAAGTTCGTACTTTTGGGCTCTGATGCTACCTAAATGTAACACCCTACTCCCGTAAGACCCGAACCTGACATCGATGATGATATCCGAGTTCGTGCCCTGCGAGGGTGGCATGCTACATCACGTAGTCAAATCACAGTACAAAAATTTTGAAACAAACGTACACTTACTGTTGGACCCCACCCCCCACCCGTAGGTGTTTGCGGGTTATACCGCGGCGGGTATTTGCGGGTTATACTACGGCATCCAACTCAATCAGTATTGTCCCCTCTGGCCTCAGGTGAGTTCTAGCTCTCGAACCCAAGACCTCAGGGTTTTGTTCCACTTTGCGTGGACGCCTCTTACCATTGAGCCATTTGTACTCAAGTTCACCCTGAACCTTGAATTGACCAAACCTAACTTGATGATTTTAAACCAAATCGAATCAAACTTTGAGTCAACTACCATCCCTATTAGATATATGATAGAAGGTGAGGGTAGATATAAGATTGAAAGAAGGGAACAAATAGATGATCAAGTAGGAGACTTTTAACAAGTAAAGATGGTAATTTTGATACAGCTCAATTTGACTTAAATTTTATAAGTTAAATTCAAATTGGTCGAGTTTTAGATCAGAGCAACTTGTCCTAGTTTAAATAATGTGAATCGATCTAGATAAACAACATCATTTATTCAATGATTGAAGAACTAATTGACTAACAGACATTATTTTACTCTTGACTCGATTAAGGTTTTTGGTTATCTAAACTCGATCAAATCAAACTCAAACTATATGGCTCAAACTAAAGTGAACTTTAAAATAAACTTGGATAAAAAAAATTGGGCTTAACTCGAGTTAGAGTCTAATCTAATTTATTGTCATCCTTACTAACAAGGAAGTATAATGTAAAGAAAAAAATTGGGGACAGAATGTAGGGTGAGAGAAATTTTACTAAAATATTATAAAAATGATAACAAAAAAAGTAAAAGTGGAGGAAAGTCAAAGAAAAGAAAGAGTAGTCCCTTCTAGATTATTCTTTATATAATGGTAAGGAAAGATTGGGCCAACTTGAAAGATGTTTGTGGTAAATGGACAACGTGAAAGGTGAAATAAAATCTTTAAATAATTCGAAGGGATTTATTTAGATTCTTGTTGTGGTCCTCCTCATAAATCTTTGTTAAGGCAATGAAGCCAGAAGTAGTTAAAATAGAAAAAGTATTAATTAATTAGGTTGATTCATCTAATAATCACGTTATATAACGAAAACATCAGATGAAACAGATGCAAAGGCACACGTAGAAATAGTCAATGAATACCTTTGTCGTAGCTGAACTAATCAGTTCACATCTAAACTAAACACTTAAAGAAAGGATTAAGAGATGGTGGTGGTCTAAACACTAATATGCCTGGTGAGCCAATGGCAGAAACTGAATAGTCATGACACCCCTTACTCGCCAAATGTCCTAGATGGCTTCAACCACCGGAAGTAATTCAATTTCTTCAAACTTTGACATGGCTTGTTCATTGGATTAAAAAGAGCGCTTTTAGCTAGCGAGTAAAACGAAATTAACTTCTGAATGGCTTAGTGGTTTTAGGAAAAGAGAACTATTAATCTGATCGTTTATTGTTCTAAGGATTTCAAATTTAATTCCTTTCTCCATTCCATACGTGTGTTCGGCGAGTGAATTTGAACCCATATGTCAAATGGAGTAGAATGTTACATCAAGTGGAGTTGAATATTGTATTAAGTTCATAATTTTTAATTTCTTTTCTTTTCCTTAGATAAATAATTAATGAGTGAATTTATCATGTCATGTCATGTCATTTTAAATAATCGATGTTAACTTTGAATTATATTTGACACAAAATGAGAGTTCAAATATTAAAATATTAAAAATTGAATGTACATTAATTTTAATATATAATATCAATTTTTCATTAAAGAAATAAAGCTATTATCAAAGAAGTGATTTAACTAGTAAAACAAGTTCTTTTACGAGTTTCTCAATTTAAAATGTTGCAGAAGTTGTCATGGTCAAGAGAATTATAACTCATCTAAAATCTTTAAGAGGTCAAAAATATACCCTAAAGCATGTCAATGTTAATTTTGAGTTGCTAATTTATTAAATAATTAATACAAATCATATAATTTGTAAATGATTATATACACTCAATAATTTATGATATAATTACGAATTCTCCCGTTGTTTTTTAAAAAAATAAAAAATGCGCAAATAGTGCAACATAGATGATAAGCAAGAGATCTGTTCATCAAACCTTGCTATAGATGAATTGGCGCATATGAGTATTTATTGAGTTGGTTGGGGTGTACATTATTGAGCATACAGATGTTGATGTCTCCCCTACATTGTTCCCAATGAATGCCATCAATAAGGTGAGGACAAATTTAGTTGGTTGGAGTGATGTAATACCAAGCTAAGGTCCTTTTATACTTTTGGTCTACAATATTATATAAACATACATCTACGCCATTACTATGAGAAGGTAGAAGTATTTCATAATTCACTAAGACTTGGTATGAGAAGGTAGAAGTATTTCATAATTCACTAAGGTTAGAAGCATGATGGATGCTTAGAAAAGGGGAGGAGAAGAGAGATTTACCTGTCAAGGAAAATGAATCCAATCCCATAGCTAGCTAGCTACCGATTTATGATTATGCTTAACATACATTCTTCATCACATATTATATAGTTTACACCTAACAGAGAGAGTAATTATTGATGTGAAATTGGTTGCTAACTATACAAGCAATAATTCCATCTTCCAAGGTAGATTTCCTATGTATTTTACTTATGAAAAAGGGGTTAAGCACATGTTTAAAATTATAAATAAATCAAAAATCATTTTAATAAGTTAACATTAGCATTATCATGCAACTTGAAGCTAAGGGGTCAAAATGATGTATTTAATGTTAAAAGGTAGCGGTTATGGGATTCCTAATTATTGAAAAAGGACACCAATTATCATGTTTTGTTTGGTTGAACGAGGCATTGGATCCTAGACAAAATCTTCACCTTTCTGCAATGCCACGGAATAGATTGAAGACTTCCCTTTGCGTATGTATGTTTCTCTTGGACTGTCCTTTGTCCCCTTCTTTCTGGACAATTTTTCTTAACGCTTGTAATTACCATCTGTACTTTGCATGGATTCGGTGCCTTATCTGCACTTGCCAACATGTGAGTTTCTTCAAGAAATAGGTCCATTGTGGAGGGCAGTTTTGGTAACAAGAAGGAAACAATGAGTGTTTTTGTTACTTCTTTAACACATTCTCCCTGATATTGTCTGATCTAGGACCTTCAAACCTCGTATTAACTAGTTGCTCTTGTCTGATGTAATTAGTGAAGTATTTGCCGCCATGCCCACCAATAGTGCTGGTCAAGATCGTCAAAGGGTATTATTGTCGTTTGAAGTAAGTGAGAACTCGTTCTTTAACCCTCGGGATTAGAGTTCCTCGTCCGTTACCACAAGCCAATAAGGCCACAGCTTCGGAATAAAACGACGTAGTTCCAACCTATAAGCTGTTAAAATTTTTCATCTTCTTTGGCTTTTATCATTAAAACAGGTGGAGGTAGGACCCAAATTTATTACTTTAATGAAGATATGAAAATTTTCTTGTGACCCATATGTCATTTTATTTAAAAGAAAATGGATAACACCTATTGACTTTCTTGGACAGTAAACTTTCTTTTACCGAGCACATTCACGGGGGTAAAAATAAGTTTTCATATACTAGTAATTAGTGACCCGTAAAAGAAGGCAAATTAAAGGGATCAATCTGTCCGTTGCAGTCACAAAAATTGGATGAAATTAAAAGGGAAAAGATCAAAAGACAAACCAGTAATAACACAGAAGTAGGCCCTTCGCCTTTTCCTGTTGTTTCTAACATGGGAAAGTAATGACAGGTCAGGTGGCGGATTTTGCAAACCTTAAACTGGTGCGTAATGATTGTCACATTTTCGGACATTAATAAGCTTCATATTTAACACCGAAAAAGAGAGGGAAAGATGGGGAATGGTCCCATCCCATGCAAATTTAATCACACCGTATTGCTCTACAAGTTTCATAACGCAAACACACGCCCTCTCTCTCTCTTTCTCTTTCTCTCGTCCTTTGTAGGAAAGATCCAATCTTTTCAGCTGTCAGTTGTTACTCTAACTACAGAATCAAACAAATTGAGTCAGAGAAGCACACCACACTTGAGTTAATCAGTATCTACCAGCCCCAGCTCAGGTTCTATCCGGTGTTTTTGGCTGCTTATTTTTCTGGTGCGTGTTTCACACTTCTTTTGTTCCCCTGAAAAAGAGAGAGAGAGATATGCGTCTGTATGTCTGTTTGTGTGTGTGTGTTAATTGTGATTGCGAAAAGAAAGAGAGGTGGCAGGTGATGGAACAAAAGGGACCTACTGCTTGATTGTTGGCGAGCAGCAACGGTCATTGTCAATGATTTTTTCCTTTTTCCCTGTGGGTGTTTCTTCGTATCTTATCAGTAATCACACTAACAGCACACTCTCGCATCCACTCACTCGCGTGTTGATGAGGGAGAGATCTTGATCATCAAGATCCCTTTCCACATCTTTATCAGGCTCCAGTCTTTTGTTATTTTTGTGGGAATTTGTTAGGTCGGTGTTTTTTGTTGTGAAGGTGGTCAAAGGTTGTGCTGCTTTCGCCCAGAAAGGGAAGCAACAGATCTCAGTCATATGAGGAGATCTTTTACTGTGAGTTTTGCTTAATTTCTCTATTCTTTCTTCTGGTTGTCTTGCCGTGAATTAGTTGAATTCAGCTATAACATTGGGAGGCAAGCATACAAACTAAGAGCAATTTGTTGGGATCCTCTATTCTGAGCATAAATTGTTCTCTACCCTTCCTCTGTTATTGAGGGGTTCGAATAAGAAAAAGGGAAATTCTGGGTTTCAAAATTTTTGTTCTCTTTGAAAAAGTGTAGCTGAATGGTCAGCTTCTATCCAGCAATGACTAACATGGCATGAAATCTGCAAGCTACGGAAGCTACACATTCATAGCTTTCAACATGTCTCAGTAAACTACCAATTCTCTCTATATTATTTTTTCCATCATGAATATTTCGTAGACCTTGAAAGAAATGTAAAAGATAGTACTTGTTATGGAGTCCCTTTAATTTAGATCTTATAGGGTTTGTTGATTAGTTTTGAGTGTTTCTTTCACTTTTTCAGGTGCTGGACGTGCTTCTGGCACTTGCATTGTTCGCTGATGGTCCATGGGCTATCAGGGGCAGCTCACACTGCAAACAGGCCAACCCAGAAGAGGTTCGGCCTCACAGCGTCAGTATTACTGAATTTGGAGCAATTGGGGATGGGGTCACTCTCAACACGAAAGCATTTCAGAATGCCATCTTCTACCTCAACTCTTTTGCTGACAAAGGGGGGGCGAAGCTTTTCGTCCCTGCTGGCCGGTGGTTGACAGGAAGCTTTAATCTCATCAGTCATCTGACATTGTGGTTAGATAGGGATGCAGTTATTCTTGGGTCAACTGTAAGTGCTCAAGTCAATTCAAAAGATATCTGAGCTGAGTTTGGTCCCATAAGTTTGAGACATAGATGGTAACATTGTTCAACTTAACATATCAATTCAGAACTCTGATAATTGGCCGGTTGTTGATCCTCTACCATCATACGGCCGAGGGAGAGAGTTACCCGGTGGGAGACATCGGAGTCTTATCTTTGGTTGCAACTTGACAGATGTTATCATAACAGGTTGGTGAAATTGATAAATTCTTGATTTAGACTTGTATTTCATTTGTTCATGAGGACAGTGATTTCTTCCTGCAGGTGACAATGGAACTATAGATGGTCAAGGTAACATCTGGTGGAGCTGGTTCCGAAACAAAACTCTCAACTATACCCGGCCCCATCTTGTTGAGTTCATGAGTTCAACTGGCATAGTCATCTCAAACCTGACTTTCTTGGATTCACCCTTTTGGACCATCCACCCCGTCTATTGCAGGTATCTTCCCCACCATATGGTTTATAATCTATTTCCCTAGTTTCTTCCTATTCCGTTTCAACTTTGCAAAAGTGAAGCTTTATGAATTGGGGAGAGTTTGAGACTGCTTTTCTGGTTGAACAGCAACGTGATTGTCCAGAATGTAACAATTCTGGCTCCTTTTCATTCTCCAAACACAGATGGGATTGACCTAGGTGACTTTTCATTCTACCACTTAAGAAATATCTCTGTTGCTTGTTTTACATGACAACCATCAGTAAAACTTGGAAGAGAAGTTTGTTTTTGCCTACTTATTCAAATATAAGAGAGGTTTCACAGAGCTAAATTCAAGTATTCTCCTTCAAACTTCAATTCTTCACGTTCAAAGCAAGTGACAATCCTTGCAAGATAGCAGTTGTAACTTTTTGTTGTTCAATCATGCAATTCCCCTGATATAAACACTCTGAAAGTCTTCTTACCAAATTTCTTTGTGAACATATTCAGATTCTTCTGATGATGTTTGCATTGAAGACTGTCATATTAGTACTGGTGACGATCTAATTGCAATAAAAAGTGGGTGGGATGAGTACGGCATATCTTATGGTCGTCCTAGCAGAAACATCACTATTCGTTGGTTAAGTGGACAAACTCCAAGTGCAGGGATTGCAATAGGGAGTGAGATGTCTGGAGGTGTATCTGAAGTCCATGCAAAAGATTTGCGATTTTACGACTCAAACACTGGTATTAGGATAAAAACATCTCCAGGAAGGGGTGGCTACGTGAGGGATGTCTATATATCAAATGTGACATTGTCTAATGTAAATGTCTCTATAAGATTTACTGGCCAGTATGGGGAGCACCCTGATGAGCATTATGATCCACAAGCTCTACCAGTAATAGAGCGGGTATCAATAGAAGATGTCACTGGAGAAAACATAACATACGCAGGCCTTCTAGAGGGTATAGAAGGAGACATTTTCCGTAACATTTGCTTTTTGAACATTACTCTCAAAGTAACCTCAACGTGTTCTTGGAATTGTTCCTATGTTCAAGGTTATTCTGACTTAGTTTCGCCAGAAACTTGTGAGCCTCTCAGGGAGAGCATTTTCCCTTCCCATTATTCCAATTGTTATGGTCTGTCAAGTCACCTGGAGAATTCAGGTAATCAAAACAGAGGTGCCTGGTTACAGTCTTGGTAAAATTTATAAAATCATAGGTTTTGCTTGGTGATCAATTCACCTTCTTTTCTATAGTACTTCGACATTTGATTCTTGCCATTTCTCAACCTGAGCTACTCATTGCCTTGCAGAGGAATGAATGACCCCCGACATGTATAGTTGAGTGGGACTTGCGGATTTTGTGGTTGTTGACTTGTGATATAGTATTGAAAAAAAAAAGATTTTTCCCGTAATTTGTGTGCAGTAACCAATAATTGAGTGATTTGAGAAAGTGAAAATAGAATTCGTATTTTCAAATGATCTTTGTTCGGTTCTTTTTATTTTTCTTTGTGATCAAAGAGGAAAATCAATCACAACGTGAACCACTATGCATGTACTAAGCTAACCAGAACCAATAGTTCTGGAGGTTAAGCGTGGTGTTTGGGACTGAGGAAAAGATCTTGGAGGCCGCCAGAACTGGTGAGTGATAACGTGGAAGAATTAGCCTTAGTTAAATGGAAGAATCAGGCTGCTCGAAGTCGATATCGAAGTCATTCTTTTGGGTACTGACGAGAAGAACTTGTAACTTTAGAATGGAATTACCCAATTATGCATTCGCATCACGGTATCAGCCGGCTAAATGCAAACTTACGGTGATTCCATTTCTATTTGTAGCGTTTATAACCGACAATCTTCGAGTTTCCATGATAACATGTGCAAATATGACGAAAGCTAAAGGTTCTGCCTCTTCATCTCTTTTCATGAATATTGTACTGTTTGAAAGTTTCCTATTGAAGAAATTCAAGGTAAACTGAGAGGCACTTAAATATCTTTCGTTTGTCTACATATACAATTTTCATCACACACAAGCTTGTGTTATTGCAGCAATCATTCGACGAATATTTCTCAAAGGCTGAGAATTCAGATCTTCATCTGGGGGATGTTTCACAGGCATCCTTCTTTATGACAGAACACAAAACCTGCCTTGAAATGTAGATTTCAAGTTCTTTAGAAACCTCTGTCAATTTCAAGTCAAAACTGCTTCTGTATTTGTTATTTGGTGAAGGTACCGCGCCAGAAAACATAGACTGAGAACCCGAAAAACGTCTTCTAGGACTGGAAAACCTCCCTGGCGACCCTGGAACTCTTCCTTTGGAAATAATAGGCATTGAACCGGATTCAACACTAGTCATGTTCCCGTCCTCGTTCATTAATGGACCACATTTTGTCTCCAGTGGAAGTGGCCTCAAGGAATCTTGTTCCTCCACTAATTTTTGTTTCCTAAGTTTTTCTCTAGCCTTTTCAGCTGCAAGTATAGCTTTATCTCTGCTCAGCTTTATCAATTTCCAGGGGTTGATACTAACATGGAATCCTTGTTTCTTGGGTACAAAGGCCTGCTCTGGTTCCTTGTCGATTTTTACAGACAGATTTATAGGGTTCTGTAATTGAAAGAATCGTCTGGGGTGAGACTGAGGTGTGTATCTCTTCTAGTGACAAAACTGAGGCAAGTAGTTACTTACCTGGTTTCCTCTGTGCCCACAAAAATACCGTGAAACAAATCTTGACCTTTCCGGTGAATCAAAATCGGAGTCCGAAGAAAGATCTGAATCATCAAAAGGGTCTATTCCCATTGATTCGTTCTCCTCCTTCATAGCCAAGATATAGTCATATGTTCTCATTCCCTGCAGCAAATAGAATTAATATGCTAACTAGATTAAATGTAATAATATTTCGTGTGTCAGCATGATCATATAGCAATCAAGATCGTAATTCTTATCCGGCTATTTATGGGAATTCGGTCCAAGAACTTAGATCAACAATTTCTCCTTCCTTTCTTAGTTAGACAAGTTGGGCACCAAACCCAACATCTCCTGTATGGTCGTTATTGATTCCTAAACACATGAGGAACAGAAATGACCAAGGATGTTGGCTCAGTTGTTAATATGATAATTACCTTGCGTATGAGAACAACATGGAAGAAGAAAAGTTGTCCCATGGCTGCTGAACTATAAGCTGTCATCAACACCAACATAACCTGTAAAATTTTCCCAATTTGAGTACCTATGAGTAATAGAAATTTGGCCTAGGAAAAATATAAGTAATAAATGCCCCCTCACAAACAATTTAAGGTAATAGTGTGCAATGTACAAGTATGTTTACCGTTATAGTGACCAGAACACTTCTTGGGAACTCAATGAACAATTTCTTCTTCAGCTCCATCTCTATGCCATTTTTGTCTGCAAAGCATCTGATGAAAATTGCAACTGCAGTTGCTCCTTCCATCGTTAGCTGGATCATTTAATTAAAACAAATTAGCTACTAACTGAAGCTAACTGAGAATTGAAGGTAATTGGGAAAACAAATCACTTGGTCTCGAGTAAACAAATGAAAGCCATAGAGCTACTAACCATTAACATGACGAACATCATCAATAGAAAGAATGCGGTGTAATTCCTTTTGCCAACGCAGTTGTTTAACCACTGAGTGGCAAAATTGGAAAAAAAAGAAGAAGAAAAGAGTTAAATTTTGCAACAATCCATTAAAAGCAATTAATAAAAGCAAAAGAATTCAAGTTCTCACCCTGCAGTGATGGTCAAACCCTTCAACACACCGATTACAGGTCCTGCAATGCTTGCTGCGCTTCTTCACCTGAGGAACACCTTCCAATCGTCACTCAACCACAGTTTCTAATTCTACAACCTAAATATGAGCATGAATGGTTAATGTAGCTAGTGTTCATGCATGTTTTAATACGAAATCTTTAACCCATAATTATATTACACAAGGCCTAATAATTTGTTGATGGATAAAGTTTATCCAACCTCAAAATCACATAGTGTGCAGTAAGAGATTTCATCATCTTTTGGGTCTGGCTCCATAACGTCATCCTTCAGAACCAGGGGAAAAGGTAGCAAAGGTTCCATTTGAACAGTGAATCTCAATGGATCCAAATACTTTCTTCTTATGAAAGTCTTAAGAATTTTCCTCTCCATTCTTCGGAAAAACCTCGCCACTACTTGACTCAGTACAAAACCATAATTCAGACTTGAAATTCCATTGGATTTGGCTTTCTTTTTCTTCCTAAAACTTGTTTTATCAGTAGGGTCAGCAGCACTGCACCTTATAAATAGGAACATGACGGAAAATGCCTGCAAAAGATAGCAATATGATTTTGATAGAACTGTTTCAATTCATTGAAGAATTGGAAACACACGTCATCCACTTCTGATTCATTACCACAAAGGAAAAGACAGTTGTTACTATAATTTCAGCAATTTTGTTTCCAAGAAAGAGCCCAAGGAATGTATAGAAGGCCACAACCAGGAAACAGTAAACTGCCATTCCCACCATCTGCAAACAAAAGTCAAAATCAGAACAAATCAAGCAATTTAACACGAAAGTTCTTTACTTTTGTAAATGGGGTTCGATAAACTACACCATTTAATCTAATTTCTTGGTTAAAGGCGACAACTTTGGTCAAACGTATAACAAATCACTTGAGTTACAGGTGATTAGGCTACATCTGTGAGAAGCTTTCTATACTCGAAGAACAAATATGCAATCTTTACAAGCTTTTGAGCCAGAGGAGACCTTAATCCCAAGAACTAAGTTCAAATTATACATAGAAAAAGGACGTGCACCTGTAATGGGTGGAGAGGTCGTTGCCAGCCATGACGTCTCATGTTCAATGGCATTTTGGGGATTTGTAATGAGCAGAACGAGCTCTTGCAGTTCTTGGATCCAAACTACAAACGAGGTTCTGGTTCGGGAGTGTATCAGAATCTTAGTAATCCATCTATTTTGTTTAGAATTTGTCTCGAGACCTGAGAGAACCAGAGCTTGTTATTATGTTGCTTGTGTTTAACTCCTGCGCGAGAAAAAAGAGGAAAATGTAACAAAGTCTCCAACGGTCGACTAGCAATAGCAGTGGGAAGGAAACAGTAATACTGTTTTGAAATTTGAACGGCTGGTTCAGATCTGAAATCATCATACGAACGCCAGTTTGACACGTGCAAAGAATAGGAGATCCACCTTACCCGTTTTGATGAATACAACAGAGTGTTAGATTTTGGGGGAGTCCAGATAAAGGCCCATGATGATTGGCCCAATTCATGAATCCGACAATTTAATGATCTTAATTAATTAATAGTGATACATAGTGTTTTGAAGTATCTGAAAATGGATTTAGAGCAACATCAAAAAGTTCCTTAGTGTAACACATATAACAATAACATGCTTGGAATTACCAAGTGACATTGGAGGGATGGACTTTCATAGCATGAATTTGATTGATAATTCTAGAATGACATTTCCTATTCTATTTCCATTAAAAAATTAATTTATTTTCTCTAATATTATTCAAAAATTGTGAATTTTATTACTATTGTTAATTCTTAAGATAATTGTGAACTGAGTGTAATTATAACTAAAAATATAAATGTAATTATTTTTTATAATATAATAAATAAAATTATTTTTTGAAAAATTAGTAATTCTTATTATATTATCCTAGTAGCAATGATTAGGTCTTGACTTGGTCGACCTCTGTTCTTCCTTTAGCTCTTAGTACTGTTGTATATGCAGGATCTTCATTAGTACAGCCTTCTCTCCGTTCATTAAAGAAGGGTCGATTTAAAATTCAGGGCGCAGGTGAGTTGGTAAGGGGCTCTTCTGGTTTAAGTGAGGTTACGGGTTCGAACCGTCCTCATGTATGCAGCCGTTTAAAGCTTGGAGCCAGAGCTTTACCTCCCACAAGGGACCTACCCGACTCAAGCAGAGATTAGTCTTAGAATTGATAACTTAAAGGTGTCTTCCTATTGTAGATTTATAAGAAAGGACTTACCTTAATGCGGAAGTATCGGATCGATTTGCTTCGTTTTACGGTTGGCTACTAGAGTCACCGATTAATTCACGTTCCAAAATCTAAGCTTTTGATGATTGCTTTTCGTGAAAGAGAATAGAGAGAGTTTAAGAATATAGGGAGAGATTTTCTTTGATTGTATCAATGTAATCATCCTTTCCTCCTTTTATATGAGGACGATAACTGTCGGAAGTTACTTCTTGTATAACTTCCAACACTTATAATTGAGACCCTCTTAAAACAACTCGTAGGTAACCAAAATAAAAACAAGAAGGGTTAATTTGGTGGCTCATGTACGAGCAGCGTAAACTTCCGCTTTTTGCTACGACCGATACTAGGTTTATGTGTGGATAGTGCAAACTTACCTCCTAACAAGCTTAGTGACACCCAGAGTTCCTCCAAACCCTTCAGTGTGTCCAATTGCAAGCACAGTGTAATGCACTTGACATACATAAGAAGATTTCGGACTACTGAAGCGGCAGGAGGAACTCCCGGTGACTCCAAACCATTAGTAGAGATCAGATCACTACTCTTCCTCACCTTGGATCTTAACATATACTCATGGTCACACAGACACACAAAACATATAGCAAGAGTTAAATGATTAACACGATCGAACATAGACACGGTTCCGGCCTGATTCTTTGGTACGAGGTGCATTGAACTTGGACGGTTTCTTGGAACACCATTCCACATGCTTTCCATGATTCTCGTACCACTTTGGCCTTTGGAATCTTATATGTCAGTGGAAACTGGAAAGAGTTGTCTTTACTCCAAATAGACGAAATGAACTTCTGTAGAAACTGTGTCCTAGGGGACTAGCTGTAGGCCAATCCTTTGTTTGCTCCAGGTGTCGAATATCTCAGCCATTCAACTGTTATACTTTGCTGTTTTCTGGGCTTCTCAACATAAAAAGCTGGGCCATTTGGCTGCCTCTCAAGTCAAGCCGACGCTTCTGTCAAGAATTTTCACAATATAACGCGGTTATTAATATAACTGTTCAAACATTGCTAAAAATTAAAAAGTTGTGTTGAAAAATAATTTGCGACGAAAAATAATCGTCACCCTAATAGTTGCTGAATTCGGATAGCAAAATAATATCTGTGACTTTTTTTTTCTAAAATCGTGGTAGAAAGGATTTAGATACGTAATATACCTTAATGGCTGCTGAATTCAGATAGCAAAATAATATCTGCGACTTGTTTTTCTAAAATCATTGTAGAAAGGATTTAGATACATAATATATTCATCGGCAAAACATATAACCAACAAGAATCAAAGTCGTCGCACACAGGATTTTGCGACGTATATGTTTCGTAGATAAAAGTTTTTTCCTACTAAACTGTAATCGTAAGTAATTATTTTTTGAACAATTTTGATTTTGTAGCAGAATAGTTTTAGCCACTAATTGTTTGTTATAGTTAAATGTTTTTAGAGACGTTTTTGTAAACGTTAGTAATAACATTTTGTGGCGATTTTGTTTTGATAACTAATATTTTTTAATGACTATTTTCTTTTTGTAACATAATAGTTTTGATTACTAATTCTTTGTTGTCGGTAAATATTTTTAGAGACGTTCTTGTAAACGTAAGTAATAACATTTTGTGATAATTTTGTTTGGTGGCTAATACTGTTTAGTAACAATTGTTTACCTTTTAAATTTAAATTTTATAATAATTGTTAAAAACAAATTTAAT